>JAQIXT010002048.1:0-12439 GCA_034700445.1 Stenotaenia linearis
ACATACACGTTAAACAAGCGTAAAAAACCTTAGATAAAATTATCATCTGGTGTATGTGTACCAACCTTAAAATAAATAAAATACCTAAAGTTAATGAAACTTCAAACAAAATACTTAAACCTCAGAAAAATCATAAAAATATCAAAAATTCTAAAAAAAATGAAAATAAAATTCAATCTAAATCAAACAAACATTAATAAAACCCAACCAAAACAAAGAAAAATTAACAAAATTAAAGCAAAACATCTCTTTAAACACCAAAATCACAATACCCCACACAAACACTCACCTTTAAAATCTCTTAATTTTTTCATCTCACAACAAACAACAACCTCCTAAATAATAAATGTCACAAACACAACCTCATAAAACTCACAAAACTCCTCAAAAAACAAATATCACTCCTTCCTCACAAACTCATCTCACTTACACAATGGAAATCGCCGCCATCTTACCTTATTCAATCAACACGACGAAATAAACGGCGAATCGAGTTAAATCCTCCTTTAATTGACTGATGATAGACAGATAGAGTTAGAAATCCAATTTTACAGCCGCAAAAAGTTCTCAAACTCAATTCAACCCAATCTGAAAGAAAAAATGTAAAACTTAATGAAATTTTCACATTTTCATCAAATAAACTTCGATTTCACCGATAATTTATCAATAAATCGATTAATCAGCCTTCATAACATCCGGTTTATGTCAAATCGTATCTATTTTTGATTTTATCCGGTCAAAATCCATCAAAAATGGGTTGATTGACGTTATCGCACTCGGAAATTCGCCATTTCGCCTTCTTCTCGCGTCGGTTGGAGCACGTGATTCGGACAACCAATGAGATTCAAGCGTTGCTTCGTGCTGTTTTAATCGTTTTAAATGTTTGGGCGTGTGATTTGTGTTCTGAAATTATAATTACGCAAATTGCCAGGTATTTCTCGTGTTTACATGTCGAGAAAGAACAGATGTAGATAATTGTGGATAAATGGAATTTTATTTGCCGCGCGCCGGTTTCGTCGCTGCGGACTTACGCTCCGCCATGTTCTTTAAGATGGCCGACGCGACGTAATTAAAAAACCAAATAAAAACATCAAAAAGTTCACTTTTAAAGTTATTAAAATCTTTATTGACTTCTTTATTATGTACAAAAACAAAAACATGACTTGGAAAATTTAAATTTAATGAAAATAATAATTTTAAATTTTCTAAAACTTCAATTCCAGCTCATCCTTTCACTGAAAAGAGGAGAAAAACACTAATTAAAACTCGAAATTAATTTCCAAAAAAACTCCTTACCACAAATGAAAGCAGATTAATGCAGCAACATTCTTAATCTCATAATTGCAACACCTGGAACAACAAAAATTTTCATAATTCTCATCAATTTAACTGTGTGCACTCAACTTTCACATATTCCATGAAAGAAAAATAAAACAAGAGCAAAAAAAAAAAGGATTATAAACATTATATTGAGATGAATAAATAAAGCCGAGCACTTTTAACTTCCAGGAAAAGTAGTTAAAAGTCAGAGACTGAAACTCACTATTTCATGACCAGTGAGACTGTGCTTCAATGTTCATAAACAAGATACACATTAAGTTAAGTGTACACTGTTTTTCTTTTCCAAGCAAATAAAGACCTGTAGGCCAGATCCAACCATCAAAAGATTAAAGATTTTTCTATCAAATACTTAAAAAAGCTTTAAAGAGAATGGGCCAATGGAAAGTCAAAGAAGAATTGTTAAAATTCAACTTAGTTCTCATCCTTTTCATCCCAAAATCCATTGTACTTTTTACTAAAAGCCAGGAATTGCCTTTTGTCTCCAAATTTAAATCAATTTTAATTTTTAATATCAAACTTTGCCACAATGAACCTTTGTCTTCAGTTTCTTTCAATTCTGTGACTTCCAAGCCACAGATTTGAGCAAATTCCCTCTTGTAGCAACAAATTATTCAACTTTTTTAATTATCTCTGCTGTTTCAGACTGTAATTCACATTCCATGACACCTACATACTAAATATTCATTACCACAGAGGCAAAAACACAATCTCAAGCCACCTAACTTTCATTCCAATCTCTGAAATTAAAAAAATAAATAAAAACTTACATTGCCAATTAACCTTCCCACATTTCCCAGGCTCTGAGACACATTTTAATTATGAATACTGTTCTTACTCCCATTTTTTCAGCTCCTGGATCAATAATTGTCAATTTTTTTCTCCCCTGAAACTCAAACCTCTTATTGTAATGGTTTAATCATTAGTTTGGCTTATCTGCAAGCAACAGTGCTCTAAGTGAATGGATTCATTAAAGTTAACTCAGTCAGACAGGAATTAATTATTCATAATTATTGTTTGGGAAACTATAGGGGAATGAAGGCAGATAAAATGGATCAGTTAGCAATGTTTGTTGAGAATTCAAGTGGCATTTACAACAAATCTTGCTTAAAATGCCTTCAAGTGATGACATATAAAAGAGAGTGATCATCACACTCCCAAGTGGAGCTTAATTAAGGTAGAAAGTGCTGGTTGAAAGTGAAAGAGTTAGCACACTCTAGTTTTATTCTTGGTTTTATTGCAGGTTTCTAGAATCATGTGCTGTGTGATAGACTTGCAGCTAGCCATTTTTGAATGTAATGAGTAATATCAAGCAAAGCTGTATTGTAGACATATTTTCTAAAAATTTTCAAAATGACTTCAAAATATAAATAATCTACCAGTCCATCTGCGACAAAACAGCCCAGTATACCCTGTGGCCAATCTGTCCCTGTTTGTTACTGTGTGCTAGTTTGTAAACAAACATCTGCACAAAGTTAAAAATGTTTGAAATACCATTTGTGACCGCCGGTGACCCACCGGTCGGCACTGTCTGTCGTACCGCTAGAAATTGGTCACAACCGTACTCTCGTAACCGGAAGTACGTGGCCAATCCAAGGTAATAAGTAAAGGTACGGAAACGCCTTGCAGAGAGAATCCTTCCAGCGACCGAAGTCGCAACACCAGATTCGTTCTCTGCATGCCGACGTTTGCCGAACCTAAGTAGAATGGAGAAGTGGGACGCAAGTGTCGATACTGCGGGTTGAGACGCGATGTAAGCCGCCAACGGGGATCTTTATCGCTTGGCCCTGCCGATGCTTCGGCATCGGCGTGGGATCGAGACATACCAGTCACGGATACACACGGTTCGCCGGCTTAGGAATAAAGCCAACACCAATGTAAAGAACTCGTATTCGCGTCACTCATTTTATTAGTGCACCGTGGAACCGGGGATCTCCAGCTTCCCTAGGGCCGGAACCCCGGAACCCGGTCACACATTTCTATGCATTATTCAAAAATATTCTTTTTGCATTTTAAGGCAGAGTGCAAAACATTGTAATGATCAAACGTGCTCACCGCGTAGTGTGTGTCGAAGAATGCCTTATGCGAGACAGAGTCAAATGCCATCCACACATCAAAGGCAATTAAAAGCACACACCTTTACTCTTAGCTAGAGACTATGGCAAAGTGGTGCTGGAACATGTCATGATCCTTCAGAAATGCCCCCTGCAGTTTGCTTCTCTTCCTTTAAGCTCAACAGCTCTCCCATCACGCTTAAGCCACAAGGCAATTGGACTGCTGGAATCCACAACTGAATTGCCATTTTCCAAACAACTGAAGCATCAACAATTTTTTTCTTTCCATCATGAAACATAAAGCCATATTGTTCACACATAAATGCAAGACACAAATCACATAGAACTAAGCTTCAATAAGATCCCTGTGAATTGAAAGAAAGATAGATGTATGACCAGAGGCCATTCAATAGATTTTGTGCAAACAGAATCAGAGGAAGTTCTTTTCTCTCAATTGAACCCTTCACATTTTCAATTTGGTTTGCTGTTATCTTAAAATACTATATTTCTACAAATGCCAGCATTCACACACTTACTGCATGCAAAAGATGGCTTTAGTCAGGTGATTCAATCAATAAGTCATTGCACTGTGATCAAGTGCAATTTTCTGCCAGGAAATAACCCAATCACTTTTGGGGAATTCGGAGAATGCTCCACTTACAGACTGATAGCCCTCGATGTGACTAACTCCAGCATTCAGTCAGCAATAATAATTTGATGGAATTGTTTGATAATATGACATTCTCAAAGTGTGCTGTCATGCAAAATAGTGGCATGGTGTTCGTGGTGCATATATTGTAAAATATGGAGGCCATTGTCCATACTTTGTCACATGTGGTGTACACGATGCGGAAACAAATCAAGAATGTAATAATCGTGTTTTCGTGGTTTCTAGTGGATGCTTCATCTTGTGTGATGCTAAACGAGAGCTCTGGTACCTTTCATGGAGTTCGTAACATATAACAGAGATTTAGCTGTTTCTTTCTATTCGTTGTACGTATAACTTGTAACTTAAAGCAAGGTCCTCTCTTTTAGCCACTTTTATGCTAATCCATCTTAATGTATGAAATATGCAATGGTCCATCCTTTCCCAAACAGGTTTCTGTCTGGTTTTCAGCTTCGTGCTAACTGCAGGACGATATTTATGTGCTAAAATTGTGAGTGTTTCAAAAGATGGATAATTTAGTAAAACAGACTGATTTAACAAAACTTCTACAGATGAGTGATTCATTTGAACCTTACAAATACCGTGGGAAAAAATCCACATCTTTTACCGTGCGTGTTTACAATTGCACAAGCGATAATTCATAAAATAGTGGATTACATTTAACGAGGCTGAAATTCACTGGGATTAAACTTTGTCAGAAAGACGAGATACAAGTAAAAAAATTTCAGATTTTTATCTTCAATAGGAAAAAACTTTTCCTATACCCGAAGTCAGTTATTTACAAATGTAAACACTATTGGGAGTTGATTGGTTAAAGCAATGAATCATTTAGAATGAAGTTTTTAATGATTGGTGAAGCAGTTTATAAAATATCTAAAGAAATGAATTTGAAGCAGACTTTTCAATTGGGTGCCATGTTTGTTTCTATAGTTGTCTCACAGTGAACATGTGGTGTTAAATGTTAGAAGTTTGAAAGAAAAGACCAGCTAAATCTTTGTATTTTCTTGTCTGGTTTTAGCCATCTGGCTTTCCTTCATTTTGATTTTTAGGGTTTTTTTTTCATTGGTTGTTCCTGATTCCATTTGGAGAATTAGACTTGTTTACAGATTGTGCAAATAGATATCTTCGTGTAGACGTTTAGACGTTCTATTAGTCTTGCGAGAGATTGCATATTAGATTGCAATTGCTGATGACTTTAGGCAGCACCAACTCATTTCTACTGTATAATTTCACTCATGGTTGTTTAGCATAAACAAGAGCTCAAAAGCTTCTGGTGATGGTTATGGGTTTTCAATATGCTCTTGGAAGGACTAATGTGTTTGTTTACACACTCAGAGACCTTGCTTTGTGTTGTTTTAAAATGTCTAAATACCAAATTACCCAATAGGCATGTGCCCAGGGACCTCCAGAATTGAAAGATCTATCAGAAAAATTGTAAAACACTCCTCCAAATTGCATGACCCCAGAGGGCCTTAATCCAAAAGTGATTGCGCTGTTTTCGTAGTTTTTATCGTTCAAAAGAACAAAGAATCGTTGCTTTGTGTTGTTTTTCCATTGGGAATTTCAATGATAATGACTCGGGTCAATCTCATTTTTTCAGGAACATAATCCCAATGCAAAGCAAAGTCTGAACGTGTATTTTCGATTTTGTTTATGAGGCGTTATAAGCAGTGTTGTTCCGATACTCAAAAAAATCAATTTTCGATACCGATATCAATACTTTACCAAAAAATATGATTTCAATTTTTTTTTTGAATTTGAATGGTATCATTTTTTCGACTTTTTTTCATGTTTTTGGACCATAATTCAAATTTTTTTAACATTCTCTATTAAACTTCAACTTTTTTTCAACAATTTTGATTAAAACCGAATTTTTTTTTACATTTTCATCCGATTAAATTCGACTTTATTCAACCAAAATTCGATTCTTTTTCAAACTCATCAAAGTGACTACGTGTTTGTGTTGTGACAAGTGACACATGATGATGACGTAAGTATCGATATCAAAATTGTATCGAAATACACAATTCAATATTTAGACAAAAAAATGTATCGAAATATCGGTATCGAGAACAACACAAGTGCTATATGCACAAGAAACCCCACTACTTTACTTGAAAACGAACAATTTTAGTCGTTTCGACTAAAGTAGCCGCACAATTTAATCGCAATTAGCGCTCACAGCTCCACATAAGGGCCGTGTTTATTATTGTTATTGTGACAGATCGCGTATGGCCTTAGTAGCTGCTGGTGACCTTAAACAATATGCCTCTTCTAGCCTTTGACCGTTGGATTGCCCTGCAATATAGTCTTGAGTACCAACAAATTTAGAGTATCACTTATCCGAGTAAACTCCTACTTTAATTTAGCCTTGCCAAATTAACGTAATTAAGAAGAAAACCAATTCTCACAAACTTCACTACCCCGAATCCAAAACTCCCAAGATAATTAAATTCTCACCTGATGCAGGTGAAATAAAGTTGGTCCGCACCGAGAAGTTTTCTTCCAGTGATTTCTAAATCAGAAAAAAAGTGTAATTAAAACTTTTATTCGAAAAAAAGTTAATTACTAGAAAATGAAGGAAAATTATGCAAATAAGTTGATAAAAATTGCCTTTATTGTTTTATGCTGGAAAGTGGAAGTTCTCCTCTCAAATTGAATCCTAATTAAGAAAATAGAATTAGAGAACCTTTGCCTATTAATTAATGCTTGACGAAGTTCCTCAGCTTCAGCGAAGTCCGACTAAATGAAATAATTGATTGAATTATGGTTTCAAATTTTTAAATTAAATTAAAGTACTCATTCCATAATTAGCAATTTGCACAAGTATTACAAATTTTGCTCACAACTGTTTACAGAAATCTGAAATCTATTTTTGTCTACGGTAGCTTACGAATAAGCAATGCAGTCTTTTATTGCTTCCTAACGCAAACACGCAAACACAGAACCACAACACCCAAAGCGCTACCTTGTGTTATTAACACTGCACTGCACAGTGCATGGAGATCCACATGAACGCCATTGCACTGTGGTTGTTGATGCACGCATCGGTGCTTCCAGTTGGTGCGCAATGTGCAAAATTAAAAACATATTGTGTGTCACGTGTTGCTCAACAAGCCTCGCTAAATCCGTTACGTTTTCATATTATTCCCATTATGTTGCCGACACCTTGCAGAATTTTGCACCATCTAAAGTCTGTGCGCTGGCAAATTGAGAGGAAAAGTGCGCGATCTGATTGGTTGGCATTGTTACTGCTATATAACAATGCTTCCCACACGAAAAATTTTATATGGATTATATATATCAAATATGAGTTTAAATATGTGCCACAATTGTGTTAAAAGACTTTACGCAGTTGCCTTAGCAGATCGTTCCCTTCGCCGTGTCACAAAAGTAGCAAAATATGGTTGAATAAACGTCGAATTTTGGTAACAACAACAGTAACTATGGACTCAAATAATACTACAAGGTGTCACTTCAAATGTTTACCTTTTTCAAGGGATTAACCTCAATTTTCAACTCTTTCTAAGCCTTGCTTCAGTATTGGTGGAATATAAGTGCCCCCACTTTAACACCGCTCTCCAAGTTATTTGTTTCATTGCAAATGAGTAAGAAACTGATTAGATTTGTCAAATAATTTGTCAAATAATATCATTTGAGCAAATATTTCAATTGGTCGTTCTCTATTTAGTCAGCAGCCAGTACCATCCAATCAAGACAGCTGCTTTGCCGATTATTCTCCAAATATTTCACATATCTAGTAACCATAACTGACATTCAACTTGTAAACAACATCTAGGATATGCACTCCACTGTTAATGAAATACTAACACAAATACTTTAATTAATTTATTCAATTTATTGAATCATTCTTCATTAACCCCAATTTCATTCAATTACAGTTGCCCTTTAAATCTCCATATCTTCATCAAACACATGCAGCACTAGCCCAAAGCTATTACAGCACAGCTTTAATGCTCCATCACAAACTTGTGATGATTCATGCACAGCCAAACTTGTCATCCATCAATCAAAATCACCATTCAGCATGAAAAGCAAAGTAGCAATACTCCTCACTGATTGCAACCAACTCAACCCTTTAATGACAGCAGGGCACTCACATAAGGTGCACACAATTTCAATGCAAAACTCATTCAAAGCTAATTCCTATGCAACAATTTCCTCCACTCACAAGTGTAAACATGTGTCTCAAATGCCTAGCTGTTTGTTCATTAATTCTTTGCATTCAATGAGAAAAATTGTTCTCATTGACATCAAGTCTTCAATCTACTCACAAACAAAGCCAGTTGTCCTCTAAATGCAGCACCAGTGAATCAATTTAGATAGAGCACAAAAGAAATTTAATTTCAGAGACTTTGTGCAAACACTTTGACATTAACAAAACATGGAGATGGGTTTACACAGCCATTTGAATGCATAAATTAAATCTACATGTAAGATTATAGTGTGCATACTTTAGTTTGGTTTGGGATGTAAGCTTGTTATGTATGCAAAGATATTTAGAAATTAATATTTTAACATGTAGAGCTTTTCCTTTACTGGTAAGTAAATTTGCTCTGGTTATTTCACTTTGTGTGATGCTAAACGGAAGCTTTGGTTTGTCGGTTTGGTTTGAGTTGTGGTTTTGATATTTTTTTTATTAGTTCTAGCCGCGACTCTCTTCTTCCGTCATCTGGGGTGGTATTCACAAAAACTAGCCTAAGTTTTTGCAAAAGTCAAAACTTAAGAATTTCGTATGCAAAATCTGAAGTAAACTCATTGTTGTATATTTGCGTAAGTAAAATTTTCTATGGGAAAAAAACAATTGTTAGGAAAATGCTTAAGTATAACCTCTTTTTTTAACTTAGGAATTTGCGTAGGAATTCTTTTGTGAATTCCAATTTTTGCTTAGCATTAACTTATGTCAAAAAATGATCGTAAGTAGTGTTTGTGAATACCAGCCCTGGTTTTTGTTTCATTGGTTGTCCCTGATTCCATTTGGAGAGCACGAATGTGTGGACGTGCGGAGATATTTAGATTGTGATAAGTTTTTTGTTTTGTGACAGATCAGATATGGCCTTTCTAATTGCTGCATAAATTTCAGTCAAAGCCTCAGCTTTTTGCAACCAGTGTCATCCTCTGCTTATAAAGAGGTATCGCAACATCTTTATTGTATGTCCTGACAACCATTTTTTGTGTCCTAGAGATGTAGGATATCCATTTCATGGCCAAAGAACGTCAACAGCAGTGTCTTGGAGAACATTCTGTGGATGCAAGTCGTAAGACTTACAAATTCAAAAGAAAAAGCCCAATTACAAAACACAACACAATGCTACAGTGAAGAGAAAATCTGAGAAATTGAGCAATTGCTTAAACCAACTGGTCAAAAGAGAAGAAAGCTTGGACTAAATCTCTAGTGTTAATGCCAATTCAATTGAACTTCTTACTGGATTAAAGAAGTAAAACTTTTCTTGTTAACCAACTTCTTTTGTGTGTCAAACTAATACAACTTGAATTTACTTCACTTGTGTACTTTTTGAATTTATTCCCTGGAATTCTTCCAATAACAATGACTTTTAAACCTACAATTTCCTTTGTCCAAAGGACCAGGAATAAGTTATAGGTAAATGCCAAGAATGTGTTAGCAACAATAGTCCACAAAATGGGCAATTCCAGTTGAATTCCCACTTGAAAGAAAGAAAAACTTCTTTTGCTTGTCTTTCTTATGCTTACTTTCCAAAGTCAACAAAGCACAAGTCCAACCTTCAAGCATTCCTGCAAGACAATGCAAATAGCCAATCAGAGAGCAGCTGTGAGCTTGAAGAACTTTGTAGACCTCTTTCCAGAGGAAATCAGTAAAGTTCATTATTAAATAAAAGCAGAATTAATTAAATTCAAAAGTTGTCTTTGTCATCGCATTTGCTCGTGAATTTCTGATCAAAAGAATTTCTGATCATGTAGAGCTCCAACCTCCTCAAAGTTCCACTAAAAAGAAAAATCTGCTCATGGGGATGAAATATTCATGAGAACATCACATTTTCTCCAACTGAGGAGAAAATGATGGTCATGAGACCTGAATACCCAAGCAGCAAGGAACGTTGTGAGAACGTTGCCAAGAACGTCTAACGAAGATGGTAATGTCGTTAAAAAGTCTTCGAAACAAAACTTTGGTCAGAGTTATTACTTACCGCAGTTGTAACGAGAAAACCATTTCGCTGCCAATTTCTATCGCCTTTTTCGACAAGTTTAACTATGACTCTCTTGAGGTAGCCAAATGCTTCGTTATCTAATTAGTGACACGCATAAATGGATTAACGAGATTCTCGGTAATATTGTTGTCAATGTTAGAATATTATAATATATTGCTTCCTTTAACTGTTTGGACTGTGTGATAACTATTTTATTATAATAGTAAGTAGTTCACATCCTTTTTGTGATAAAGCATTAATGGGAACTGTCAGGGTTAATATAATTATCACGCTTGATAGATTTGAAATATTAACTAGTAAGGGCGCAGATGGACTTACTAGCAAGCAAGTTACTGCATTACAAACAAGGAGAGTTCCTGGAATTAGATTTTATAAATCTACAGTCAGCGTAAATTAATTACATCACTGCACGACTTTCTCCACAATTTTTTTCAATAATGCTTGTCATTTTGAGATAAAACTAGAACATGTCTAGAGTAATTAGATAGTGCTCTACAACTTTGTAATTGACATTTTTATTGTATCTTCAATGGTTTAGGAATTACAAAGTCAATAACCTTGAAAAAGACCTTGAAGATCAAGTTTCAAGTCACCATTGGATTGCTCACATTCAATTTCCTACATCCCCATCATTGCTTGAACCAATCTCAGCCATTTAAAGAAATATTTGAGGAGAGCCAGACCTTCCGACAGCACGTAACTTTCAAAATCGGTCGATTCCTCAATTTCTTGCTTCAATTCAAAATGAAACCCCAATAACTTCTCTACATTTCATTGCATTATAAATTTCTTGGTTTTTGTTTCGTTGGTTGTCCCTAATTCCTTTAGACACTTTATCAGATACCAAAATCTATAATTATCTTGAACCTAGCTGCAACCATTTCAGAAATATTTGAAAAGAACCAGACCTTCGAACAGCTTGTGAGTTTTCACGTTAATCGATTGCTCCACCGCTGCCTACATATTCTAAATGAAATCCATGATGACTTCTCTACATTTCGAAGCATTATAAATTTTTTGGTTTTTGTTTCATTGGTTGTCCCTGATTCCATTCCAAACACTTTTTAGATATCTAGTCTTCTCGACAATTCATATCATTTAAAATTTCTTGGTTTTTGTTTCATTGGTTGTCCCTAATTCCATTCAGATGCATTGAACATCGAGTTTCGCAAAAAACTTATTAGAATTGAAAATTTTAGTCTTCAAAAATCCTATTTATCATTGCTCCTCTTTAACTATACCCTCATGCTCCCACCTTTAACCAATACATATTCAAATTCATCCATTACACCGAACACTCCTGCGCTTAAAATTGACCAAAAGTTAAATTCCCTCAATTCTCTCCCAATCAAACTTTCCTTTCTTTCTCCCAAATTCTTGTAAATAAGGGGCTTTTCCCAAGGGCCAAATAGACAACTCTGTACATGCAACAACCCAGTGCAAGACCCTCAAATTTCCCTACTCCGATAATCGATAACCATCTACGTAGTTTATTTCTTCGCAGTTTATTTCTTCCAATCCAATTGCCTCTGCCTCTGGGACTTCAAACTCACAATTTGAGGGTAAAAAACAACTTTTAGACACTTTAGACTTTCTCTTCTGAAAACTGGAAAAAAAGTTATGAAAACAAGTGAAGTGTCAATGTAAATTGTGACATTTTGTTGTTTCCCTGAATGTGAAATGTCACTTTTTACATTACCTTGTCAGAGAAATTCATACAAGATCAATACAATGTCATAAACTGAATCTGAAATGAGTAAAATTTGTAAACAAGTTGTTGAATCATCTAAAAAAAAATTTAACATTAAAAATTGTAATTAAAAATTAACTCAATTATAAATTGAAATTTCATACAATTCTGGAACAAAATATTTTAATTTTATATGTTTTTTTTATAATTAATTTCTGAAAACAAAAAAAATGAAAATTTATTTCTACTAATTTGTGTTTTTTTTATTATTATAATAAATTTTAAAATAAATTTTTTAAAATAAATTTTTAAAATAAAAATAAGCATCATTTAATAATGCTAACTATAAATTCAATGTTATACACCAAAAAGAAAACTTAGAATTTTTTTAAATAGAAAGAAAATTTTTATAATTATTTTAATATTATTTTATATATATATAATATGATATTTTTAATTTCTTTTTAAAATAAATTATTTT
>JAQIXT010002049.1:0-12438 GCA_034700445.1 Stenotaenia linearis
TTTTGTGGCAGGTCACGTATGGCCTTTGTAGCCGCTTGTGACCTTAAGCAGTATTTCTTCTTCTTCTTCTTCTTGTGTGATGTCAGAAGAGAGCTCTGGTATTGACTTGTGTTAAGTCTTCTTTTGTGTTTTCTTGTGTGGGGAATAAATTTGTTTTGTTTCATTTGCTTGGGGTTTATATTTAAATTGGCATCTATGTGGTTTGGCTTCCTTTCCTTGTGTGTGTTTAGTAAAGGGCTTTTTCTTTTGAAGAAAAGAGAAAGCGCGTTATTTTCTTTCCACTTGTTGGCCGTGAGTGGAGACCTGTGTCGGTGGAAAAGGGGATCCTGGTGACTGAGGGAAGCAGTTCCTGTGGGATAGGTGGACCAATATGTTGCTTTGGCCCCAGCTTCACCTAAACAGGTGGGCATGCTCAGCCCTCTGCGTGCTCAATCGGCTGGTACCTCTTGGGTTATTTATAGCTTGGGGGTAACTGGTGGTCTGTTCTAATTGCTGGGTTAGTGGTGACTCATTCTTCCTATGGAGTTATGGATTTAGTGGGTTGCTGGTGACTACAGTGGCTGGTTCATTCTGCTGGGTATGTTGTTAGCATATTGTTCCTGGTTGGCTCCCTATTATTGTGAGTGGTCAGAGTAGGGCCGTGCGAGTGCTGATTATGAAGTTGTTTTGCTGTTTATGGATATCAAACAACAAGAACTCCATAGGTTAAGAAAGGGCGAAAGGCGATTGTTTGAGTTTTAGCTCGGGTGAATCGCAGAAATCTTTGAGCTCGGTGGTCGATCCTTGTGACCATTTGGGAAAATTTGACAGGTTTTTGGTTGTGCATAGCGCGAGCAAAGTAGCGAAGTCTGCCCATTTCTGAAAAATGTCACGTGACCATAGGAAGACCCTATGCTAATGACCTATATAAGGTCTTATTTTTTTGCAAATCTTTCACTCATATCAGAACTGATAATGGGGTTAGAAATAAAATTTCACCACTATAAGCGAATAGATGATGAAGAAAGTGTTGAAGTTTAATACATTGTTGAATAAATATTTCTGAAATTATTATTGTACGCTGCATTTAACTCTTGACAGCACGGGATGGGAAAAAAAATTAATTTCCTATAGCCTTAGAAAACTAAACATGTGTGTAACATTATTTTTGCAAGGGGGGGTCGGAGGTATTGGTACATCTTGACATCCATAGCAGTAATGACCCAAAAATAGTTCCATTAAAACAATCTTTAAAAATATTTTCATGCATTTTTGAATCCCGAGCGAAGCCAGGTTAATTAGCTAGTAACTAATAAATGAAGTAAGAAACTCTAAACTGGCCTTTTGACCTGCAGCCAAGTGAAACGGTGCATCTCCATCACGTCTTATTGTGAAATCAAATTGCTGACAGATGAGGTATTAAAATTCAATCACGCATTTTTTTTTTATTTCACTAAAAAAAAAAATTAAATTCACAAATTTCCAGGAAAAATTTTTTTATTTCAATTTTCATGCAATTCTTAATTAACACCTCACATTTGCTTTCAACATCCATTTCATTGTGTAGACTCCTCATTTTCACTGACCTCGTGACGTCAGCCGCGGAATGTGTTGGACTGAGCCGGGAGGCCCGGCCGTTGACCTCAGCGCGCTTATAAATAGATGTAGTAAAAGACGAAGACGAGTCGTGAATCAATACGCACCGTTTTGTTTCACGTTCTCTTATTTTGGCTAATTTTTGTATATTGAAGCATTGAGCGCCAAATTTGTTTTCCCGCTTATTTTCATTGGCACGCGGGATATTTTTAAGGTAAGAGGAAAGGGTTTTAGAGGAATGTGTGGTTAGGGGGAGAAATTGGGTTGAAAGTGGGGTTTTTGTAGGTTTTTGGCGTGTGTAGTTGGTTTTTAGTAATGAAAGTAGGACTTTTGGTGCTTTATGAAGTATTTTGGTGGTGAAAGTGAATTTCTTCATTGGTTTTTGGTGTTTTATGATGTTCAAAGTGAAGTTTTTAAAGATTTTTGATAGCAAAAGTGGGATTTTTGATGTTTTTACTATTGAAAGTTAGGCTTTTTTTGGTGTCTTTTCTTGTGTAAATTAGGTTTTCGCTGGTTTAATCCAATTCTAACATTTGAAAATTGAATTTGTTTTTTAGTATTTAAAGTGGTTTTTGATGTTTTTTAGTGTTAAAATTGAGTTTGTGGTATTTTTTAGGGTAAAATTGAGTCTTTTTGTTAAATTTGCGTTTTGTTGTTTTCTTTAATTTTAAAATTAGTTTTTAATGTTAAAATTTGAGTGTTAATTTTTTGTGTGTTTTTAAAAAATTAAAATTCGATTTTCTTTAAAAGTTATTGTGATTATTTAGATTTAACGTCATTTAAAGTGGTTGTCTTGTCTTGCCATCGGGTTTCATTTCAGGTAGTCAAGTTTATGGTCACAGGTTGCCCTGAATTGAAAAAGAGAAAGGAGTTGTTAAATGTGTTTTAACCTTGGAGATGTTCTTTCTTGTTTGTTTTGAGTGGGGAAACGAATATGTTAATTGAAGGTGTGGGTTGATATTAAAATTTTGAAATCAGTTGAGGACATTTCTTACATTTTAGAGGTATATTAAAAAATTATTATTTTATAAGAAAAAATTAGAAAAAAAATTATGGGAAAAAAATTCCCAAATCTCATGTAAAACAATGTGACCAGAGGTCAAGTTGTATGGTCAGGGATTATTTTGAATGAAAAATGATTCTTTTGAAAGGGGAAGAAACTTTTAAACAAATTTTCTTTTGTAAAAATATTTTTTTGAGAATTTATTTGACCGTCATAAATTGGCTGTTGAAATCAGTGTTAAGCAATTGTATGTAACTAGAAATCAATTGAGTATTTCGGGTTTTTTTTTTATTATGTTAAAGTTTGGTTTTGTTAGTGTTAAAATTTTTAATTTAAAAAAAAAAATAAATTATTTAAAAATAAATTATCACCTTCACATCAACACCAAATTCCAAACCCCACAACTAAACACTTCACACCCAACCACAAGAATTCTAAAAATCCCTTGAGAAAACCCGGATTAACATACCACAAATTGTAGTACACACAAGTTGTGTTTGACATACTACATCTGCATTCTAACCTGGAAGGGTGGGGGGAATCCCATCTCCCTACCTCCTCCTGGTCCCCCTGGGTACTTCACTTTGTGTGATGCTAAAGAGAGCTCTGGTGCCTTTGATTGAGTTGGGGTCACTGGTTTTTCTATTCCTCTTGTTGGTTTTTCGCCACGGCCCTTCTCTTCTGCCTGGCTTTCTTTCTTTTCACTTCTTGGTTTTTGTTCCGTTGGTTGTCCCTGACTTGATTTCGAGGTATTAACGTGTGAGACTAATTATATTTGTGTTAAAATTTAGTTTTGTGTAAATATCTTGAAATGTGAGGATGTTTTTGAGTTGCGTAAAGTTATAACTCACCTCAAATACTCAAGAAAACCGCAATACTCCTGAAAAAACTAAAGAAAAAAACTACTTCCAGATGAAGCTGCCATGGACCCTCTTCGCCCTCGCCCTCGTCACACTCGCTCTCCCGGCCGCATCGACCCGCACCGCCCGTGGACTCCGCCTTGAAACGCCGAACAAAATCAAAGACTCGTTCGTCAGCCGTTATCTCCCCTTCCCGGTGATCCAAGCCACAACGCCAAACTCCCTCAACACGAGCGTCTCCTTCACCGTACCCCTATTCAGCTTGAGCACCGACGCCAAGAGCTTCGACCTCACGGCGTTGGGCATCCCGAAAGGCAGCAGCAATTTACTGGTGGTTCTCGCAGTTTCGACCGTCATCATAGGCCTGGCAGTGATTTTCTTGCCGCCGCTACTCGGAGTCCTCAGTGCGGTCATCGAGCAGCACAACCAGCAACAGTCGGGACGTTCGGCGGATGGTTTTTCCTCTTTTATGACGAACGGATTGCCGGATTTTCTGTACACGTTGGCCGATAATCCGTTTAATGGGTTTCCAGGGTTGGATTTGGATGAATGTGTGAAGAGATCAATTTGCGAAGCGCATAATCACCCGAGTCGATATGGGTTGCTGGCGTTTCCGTTTCAGCTTTTCTTTCCGTAAGTGGTTACAAGAAAGAGGTTTGTTGATTGTTAAACTTGAATAAAAATATTATGAAATTGGCGATTTTGGTACGTTCAAAGTTTCGATGATTTATGCGACTTTTGTGATGAATTGTGTTATGTCAACTCATAAGGAACTGTTGTTGTTTGTATGCGATATTATTTTTTTATGATGTGATGCGATTAAGGTTGCGGACGGTTCGGTTCGGTTCGGTTTATGTTTATAAACCGAACCGACTGTAAACCGTTCGGTTCGATTAAGTTTTTACATAAACCGAAGTTAAACGGAAGGTAAACCGATTGCTGAATTCAAGTCATTGAAAATTTGAAATTGATTTAATAAAATTTTTTTTTCATTTCTGAAATTTTCCGAGAGACCGAACCGAACCAGATCGGTTTGTTACGGTTCGGTTCGGTTTATCATTATAAACCAAACCGTACGAAACCTTAAGTGAGACTGTTTAACTTGTCTTTTAAATTAATGAATCCAAATGAAATTTTAGCCATCAGATTTTAAAACCAGGTTAATCTGATGTAAAATTCCATGAGGATTCTGAATATCTAATCACATTTAAGATTAGATAAACATAAAGTGCATTTTCGGGCCTTTTTAGAGTTAGAGTGGGGCGGCCATTTTGTAAAAATGTGAGGTGTGACTGTTCAACTTGTCCCGACCAATCACAGTCCGGAAAACGGACAGACAGAGTCCATTTCTGAAATATAGATATAGATTATCGCACATTCCTTAAGTTGGCTTCCAGCTGGAAGTGACGTTTAGAGCATCAAAGATAATATAGGTAAACTTCCACAAGTTTCATGAGTCATGTGGATTACGATGGCCTAAGCTTATGCTTTCCTTTGATACACGCTTATGTTTAAACTCAAGTTTCACATGGAAAGATTCAGTCACACATATATTAAGCAGTTATGGAAATACAATTATTTCAAGTTATAAATGAATTTTTTAAATAATTGAAATTTTATTGGTAAAAATTGTTTTACATTTGAAATTCTTTAAATTAGATGACTTATACACAAGTTTTGTTTCCTGCAAACTTTCTTCTCTATAATCAATTTGAATGCATATAAATTATCTAGAGGTTTTCTAAATATTTTGTGAAAAATCTGCCTATTTATTCAACAGGAAGTAAATGTTGGAATGAGAGAAATTCTTGTTGAATGCTGGGAATATAGAGATTTATATATTACTTTTGTGATATCAGATGAGTTTATGGGAAATTTTTAAGTAGGTACCTTTTGATTTTTTAAAGAAAACTGAAGGTAATTGTTCACTTTATGTGAAATTTCAGCTAAATTGTTGATAATTTTGGGGTTTTTGGATGAGTTTTGCTGAGATTCTAAAATTTCACCATTGTTTTGTTGAATTTCAGTTGGATTTAACAGTTCTTACAATTTATTTCCTGGTTGTGCAATGAAGGATGTAAAGTACAATTTAATGATAAATAAATTACCCGTAGTGTCATCAACTGCTCCATCAATAATAGAACCATTTGTGCAAACAAGGAAAAGCTATAATAACAGTTATTGACATGCTGTGAAATTCACTGCTTCGTAAATTGAGAATTGTCAAGGGAACTTCCTTGAAAATTCTGAATTTATGAAGTCAGTCTGTAGTGTATTTCAATAGTTTGTGACAAAGTATAAGGAAAAATAATAGAAAATTGAATATATTCTGTTGAAGTTTTTAATTATGGTGTTGTAATTTTCTGTTTGATTTCTATACAATTCTATAAATTTTAACTATCATTTTTTATGGTTTGTATAATTTCAAGTAAAATGCAGCTGAAATTCTGTCAAAAATTTAATTAAAATTCTGTCAAAAATTTAATTGAAATTCTGTAAAATTTAATTGAAACAAAATTCTACTGATTTTTCAAGTATTTCTGCATTAATCAGTGAAATTTTTCAGAATTTCAGGATAATCAGAAAATTTTGCAGAACTAAATCATAAATCAGTAAAGCTATTGCAAAATTTTTGCATAAATAAGTAAAATTTGCAGAATTTTATTATAAATTTTTATCAATCTTCCACTAAATTTATAAAAGAGAAGAAAAAAAACCCCTTAAAATCAACAACTCCCCCCCACCAGACAACCACAAACCTCTCCGCATCCTTTATCCTCACAAAGACAAAAAACCCTTTAGTGCCTTCACCCTCCACATTCATTAAAACCACACACCACAGCCAACAAACAACAAACATTTACTTTCCCATTAAACTTTCAGTGCTAACTCTTTATTGTCTTTCTCTTTCATTCTAGACCATACAGTGGCAACCAACGAGACAATGACCCATCTCACCTCTCGAAGTACCAACTGGCAGCCCGATATGGCAAATCAGACAACGCTAACTGCGGTCTCCAGTACAGAGGCTGCATGTTCAATCCTTTGAGCATAATCCAGAAAGTCATCGGCTGGTTCTTCGGCAGCAAAAGAAAATGATTTAACCGAGTAGCAAAATGGCATTGATAAAAAGAATCAGTAATTTCATCAACGTTGAAAAAAACCTAGCAGAAAAAATCTGCAAAATTTTTGTATAAAAATAATAATTTCTGCAGAAAAAGTGCAAATTTAAATCATTTCTAAAGTAGTCAGAGAAAATGCAAATTTCAATAATTTATGCAGAATAAGTGCAGATTTTTATTTTGAAATTTTGCAAATACAGTCGGACCCGCCAGTAGCGACCTCGGCTATAGCGTCACGTTTGGTGCGATCTGGCCAACACTTTGACGCTGTAAGTGGATTCGCTTGTAGCATCAACCCGCTTATAGCATTAACCCGCTTATAGCGTCAATTTAAGCCCGGTCCCTTGATTGACGCTATAAGCGGGTCCGACTGTATTTTTTTTATAGTTTTCGATAAATTTGGCCAAATAACTGCAATTTATTTGTAACATAACCACTTTTTTTGCGAAAATTGTGCAATTACTTATTGTTTGCTGGGAACATTGAACGTGCGTCGCAACCATTCAACGTTGCTTCCATGGTGATCGTCATTTTTGCTTATTGATCAATGTCGAATCAAGATTGATTCAAAGTTACATTCATGTTAATTTTCAAATAAAATTATTCAACCAAAAATCAATGTTGATTTGACCATATTTTGCTACTTGGGCATTGAAGTTGATGAAAAGTGGGTGAAAAAGTTTGTTGAAATTGTATTTGTTGACACAGCTATTGTATAAATAAAGGTTTTTGTTATTTTTTCCAAAACAAATGTTGAATCCAGTTATTATTTTAGGCTTAGTAATTGAGGAAGCAGAGTTAGTTGTTTGTTGGTTTTGAATATGTGTGGTAATTGAGTAATAAAAGGGTTGAATAGAAGTTATGGTTTGTGGTGTGAATGGAAATTTTCAAATAACTTTTTATTGTGTTGTGCAAAAGGATTTGAATTTTCTAAGTATTTCTGGACATTTGGATGATTTGTATTGGATTTAACAGGTTTTATGCAATGTTGCAGGATTTTGCAAATTTTCAGTTGCAATTATTTGATAAGATTGCAGTTCTGTGTAAATATTTTACAAATTTTGCAATTTTTATTGAATAATTTTTGCACAAACAAAAGGTGTGTTTGTGTATTGTATATAGACTAAGCAAAAGATTGGGATGAATTTACAAAGATACAAACTTTGACAACAACATTGTAACTTCTGGTAGTGTGATAAACTTGGTTGCAATATTTTACTGCACATATGCTGTACGCACAACAATGAGCCACTTTTGTTCTCTTATGCCATCATTTTCTGCTCACTTCGATGTTCAATTGAAATCCGAATGATGTTCAAATGACATGCCAATTATAATTTAGCTCAATCCAAACTTTGATGAATCAACCACACCTGTCATCGTTAACTAAGAATATTTGAGAATATAAAATAAAACCGAAACCGAACTGTTTGCAATTTTTCACCGAACCGACCCAAACTGCGGTTCAGGTCGGTTACAATTAAAATTTATACTTTAAATTCCATTATTTTTAAACTATCTTCTAAACCACCCTTTTAAATGCCACCAAACCAATTTAGGGATTAAAATAGAGTTTAAGAAAATTGCCCTTGGATGTAGGGATGAAGGGCAATTAAAATCTCCCCTCAATTCTCAGAAACTTCTAAAAACAACAATTATATATTAAAAACTCAATCGATTCAGTGGGTTCATTAATTATTTCTACAATTTCGGCGTTCATATCAGCTGTAGTTGTCTTCTTGAAAGTGATTAAATCGGTTGGACGTGTGTAAAGGCAATCAAGACCTTCACTTCAGAAAACAATGACTGGAATCCTTTTATACAAAACCACTTGACCCCGACTTGATTTGGAGGTATTAATTGGTGAGACTAATTATATCTGTCAAAATTTAGTTTTGTGTAAATTTATTGTTATTGTGACAGGTCACGTATGGTCTTTGTAGCTGCTTGTGACCTTAAGCGGTATTTCTTCCTTCCTTCCTTGGACATTTCTATTATGTGTTCAATGCTTATCATTATAATTTATTCTTAATTTACAATACTGTTTTATCACAACTTGTAATTATTAATTTAAAAACAACATTTTTGTCATTTTCTTAATACATTTTTATATTTCTCTATTTGCCTTATTATATTCCATTTGCAGTTCCCTTCTTCACCTTTTCCCAATAGTTTGCGACTTCGACGCCTTCCCAGTGGCGAACAGTCATCGGATTGAAAAATCTTGAAAGAGATATTCAATTAATATCCTATTTCAACATCTAATTCAAAGACATTACTCCATCCCCAGCTATAAAAATCTAAGGATTATTTACAGTTTTTTTGAAATTTATTGAAGATGTTTTTACAGCTTTATGGCCGATTTTCTAGATTTTCTGCTGTTTAATTTTGAAAAAATAAATATTTTACTGATTTTCTATAGATTTTGAAGAAAATCTGTAGATATTTTGTAGATTTTTTTGGCTGGAATTGAGGCATATCATTACTTTTAGTGCTTACTTTGTCATAACATGATCCAAAACCCTTTTTTCTAACTCATTAAGACCATTAATCGCCACATCTAAATTCTGGTCTAGTAATTTTTGCCTATTTAAAAAAAATTAATAAATTTCACATCTATAGTATCAAATCTTCATTCCTTCACTTACTCTGCTGCGCTAACTAAATGCACGTTCGGTCCCGGTTGAGTGATCGCATAATGTACACCTAATTTTGCTATTTCAACATTGTTGTCCTAATTTTTATAGTAAAAATTATTTATTTTAAATGAAGTTAAGTTGAGTCAAGTTGTTTTACTTGGCAAAATTTGGCTGCTGCCAAACAAGTTTTTTTTATCTCATCCGAAGCCGGGTGCCATTTAGCTGGACCGGTGTTAGTAAGAAGTCCCATGGCAAGCAGAGCAGCATTAATGATACCTAATTTCTTGGTCTGAGATGGTTTATGAAGTTTAAATTGAATGAAAATGTGTTTACAATTGTACCTTAATGAAATCCATGTATTTGTGGAGGGATGTATCTACAAGACAGCAGCGGCAGTAGGATAATACAATATCCAGATGGACTGGGGAGTTTTCTATCACTTCCCTGTTAAGGTAGAGTATTATAAATTAGTGTGAAATGCAATAGGGTATTGATGGTACTGGGAAATTAAGAAAGGAGTGTTTGGGGTGTAATTATTCAAAAATTTGTCTAAACCTCGCAAAAATATACAACTTTGTATAATATTTTTACAAAAATATGCAATTTTTTAGTGCACATTGTACTAAGTTCTATAAGAAATCGCAAAATTATGCATATATCTCAGTTTAAATCATGGAAAATGCAAAATCTTCAGAATTTTGGGAAAAAAATGAGCAAAATTGCACAAATAGTAAACTAATCGTTAAATTTTATGTTAGTTCTAACAAACTATCCATTTCTGACCCCCTTTAATAATTACTTCAAAATATTAATCGGATATCCAGTAATACCGATGAATCTCGCTTTTCCACTCTCCTTAATTTTCTGCAAAGCGGGCAAAGTTTCATTGTAAATAACATCCAAACTTGGAGCAAATTCCAAATCATGAATCTAAAGAAATTAAACAAAATTATAAACAATAAAAAAAAATTCAAAATAAAATAATCACTTGTAAAATATCAACGTAATCAAGTTTCAACTTCTGCAAGCTCTCCTCGACACTTTCAAAGGTCTTTTGTGCAGAAAAATCAAACATTTCATCATAATTTGCTTTATATCTGCCAATTTTAGTCGCCACGTAATAAGATTCTCGCGGAACTCCTTCCAAAGCCTAAAAAAGTCAAATTTCTCATAAATTCTGACAGAAAAAAAATCATTAAAGAGCTAAAAATTACTTTTCCCAAGACAGTTTCAGAGTTCCCATACCAAGGGGCAGTGTCGAAGTAATTAATTCCCTTCTTTATAGCCTCTCGCACTACTTCGATCGATTCCTGTTCATTGACGTCACAAAATGTTCCACCGATTGCTGAACAACCTGTAAAACATTCAAATTTGTCATTTCAAAATATCTACAGTTTTTTGGCCAATTTGCAGGTTTTTTAAAAAGTTTTTCTACAGATTTTCTTCAAAATCTGCATAAAATCAATAAAATATTTATTTTTCGAAATTAAACTGCAGATCTGTAGATTTTAAAGTTGATGAAATCTCTACAAAATTTTTTGAAAAAAATTTCAAAAAAACTGCGTTACCACAATGTATCTATATCTATATTTCTTAGATGGACTCTGTCTGTCCGTCCATCCATCAGTGTGTCCGTTTTCCGGGCTGTGATTGATCGGGACAAAGTCACGTGACTACGCGAAATTTTAAATTGCTGCTGTTCGTAGCGGCAAAAATAGTGCTCCAGTGCCAAAATAAAGTAGAAGTTTGGATTATACAGGGTTTTTTTTGCATAGGATTGAGCGGTTTTAGGAAACTGATGGCTAAATATTTTATTTAATTTGAAAAAAGGTGCCCAATTGAAGTTTTAAGGTCTGCCCATCTCTGAAAAATGTCAAGTGACCATAGGAAGACCCCATGCTAATGACCTATATAAGGTCTAATTTTTTTTACTAAAGTTTACATTGAACAGTTGATAAAGCTGAGACACGGACAGACAGAGTCCACTTCGGAAATATAGATATTTGTTAAATTATTTTCATACATTTTTGAATCCCGAGCGAAGCCTGGTTAATTAGCTACTTTGGATATATAATTTGAGTTTGATTTTTAGTCGTAGAATTTGCGAAATAGAACTCTGGTGCCAAAACTCAACTCCTGGTACCAAATTTCAAACTTATACAAAGAATTATAAAAGTGAATCAACACTGAATTTTCAATTTCAATAATTAAAATAACTGCATTTCAACCAAAAATCACCTTTGAATCAACCAAATTTTTGCTACTTGACTCAGACTTAATTTGCTATCTTGTGATTAGATAAAAACATTCAAGAGCACTATGTAATTCATCAAAAATTATAACCATAATCAATTTTTGGGTAAATTTCAACTTCATTTATCACACCTTAAAACCATTTAATTCTGCAAAAAAATACATTTTAAAGAACTATGATTTTCTAACTCACTAAAACAAGTCATGGGTTGAATATTTTATGATATTTTATTATTATATTTTATATTTATTTTATATTATACTTACCAAAACCAAGTTTAGACACAACCAGTCCAGTTTGTCCCAACTCCCCATACTGTAATTTGCCTTTATAATTCGAGTAATGGAATCCATCCACCCATGTAGAAGGGGTGGAATAATTTTCAACCTAAAAAATAATATTTTAGTGTATGAAAAGACAGACAAATTCAAGGCTACACCTACTTCACACATGATTTTCATCAAGTGAAATGTAATCTTGGTCAGATAAATCCGGAAATAGTTATCACAGTTATCATACTATCACGGAATGTTGTTGGATTGTATGTAAATGGATGGAATGCCATCGTATTTGTCCTATAAACCGACATTCAATTAGTTTATACGGTTAAATAAGGAATTAGAATTGAATATCGTGCGTACACCGGATAAAAGGAAGAACGGTTGAACGGTTGAATGGTTGAATTGGGTTTGGTATGTGTAAAACCTGGTTCAACCTGGTTCAACCACTCATTCCACCACTGGTTGAACTTCATGAGTTGAACCAGAAATAGCTGAATAACCAACTTGTGGTTGAACATCCTACTAGGTTGAAAATGGTTGATCCCCAACAGAAAATATAAATCAAAGAAATGTTTTGACATATTAATATTGACCATTAATTAATTATTCTAAATTTGCAATTACAAAGTCAAATTTGTTTTCCCTGAAATAAAGTTGATTTAATGACAATGATTACCATGGAATTTGTTTTCTTATGCAAAATA
>JAQIXT010002050.1:0-12436 GCA_034700445.1 Stenotaenia linearis
TTTTTTACCTCTTGAGAAATTTGTGATCCAAAACACGTTCAGCAGGATGCAAGAAGCCCAACCTCAGCGAAATTCACACTGATGCATTAATGTGAAAAATACACGAGGGCTATGGCATTTAAATCCTTTCATCAACCAATCCCGCAAGACTCGATCATGTGACTTTAATCACGTGGTAAGTTCATTATTTAAGCACATAACATAAATCATGAAAGCAGAACATTTTTATTTTTAAAAAAAAGTATTATGACGTTAGGGTTTGGTTTACTTTCATTTGTGATGGGAAATTTCTTTTTCTTTTTCTTTTCTTTTTAATCTTTTTCAAGCCTTTAACGACAAATTAATTTTAACATTACGTTATAAATTTATAACAAAATTTCGTTTTTAACTTAAAAAAACAGTAAGGATTACCAATATACAGTTTTTTATTTTTTATTTTAATGTTGCTTTACACAAGGACTCATAAAATGTTTGAACAGCACTTTGCGTTTTGTTATTAAGATCAACAACATTTACATACTAATTTATTCTTTACAATCCCAATTGTCAACAGTGTGTTTACAGGTACTTACAGTTTAATTCTATGTATTTTTTGCTCAAAAACATTACAGTCACAAAAATTTATGCAACAATGAAGACCTGAAAGCTAAGTGCTAGGCAAAACAAAACAAGAAATTATAATGTTGAACCAATAAATTATAGTGATAAAATTGCAGGGGTGGTAAAATTGCAATTTCAGACAATGGAAATGGCAATTTGCTTGCCAGCAACTAGTTATTACATCAGAAGAGAAACAAGAGCATTAAGTTTATCACTGACAAAAAAAAATTCATTAATCTTAGAAAAATTAAATAACGTAAGTTTAAAAAAAATAACTAAACGTTGACGCGACTAAATCAAGGTTAGGGCATTTTCAAGGTCCGGGTTTTGATATTGAGGTTTTCCGAGTGCGCTGCTCTAAGGATGACGTTATCCACGTGTAATTTAAGGTGCTGAGGTGCTTATTTGGAATGTAATGTCGAAACATTAGCGCGAAATTTAAATCTGCTTAAAATTGTTTGATCGGAATTTCTTAATTTTACTCAAATTTTTGTAAATATTTAATATACTTATTTAAAAATTGTATTAGGAAATTAAGAAATTCATTATTATTTATTTAGGCTTTCAAGTTTCCAAACTTTCTAGGTGAGAATAAATAAAAAGTACCAAAAAAACCCAAAAAACAAGACATTGCGTGTGGAAATAGCTGATTGAATTTTTTCCTACTGACTGTAAATATTTTTCCTATACCTTTTAGGAAGGAAATATAAACTTAACAATATTTAAATGTAATTTATGTTATTCACTAAATTCGAGTTGCCAAAATATAACCTTTATCAATAAACATAACACAAAGACGATGTTTTTCACTTTTTAAGCTTTATTTGTTTTGAGCAATTTTTACTTAGGTCATAAATACTCACTTCACTAGATTAGTCTTCTTAGGAATAAAAAACAAATAAAATCCAAGTGAAATTTAGATAATTCATCTCCAGTTCAGTCTCATAAGAGAAAATAAGACTTACTTCACTTTAATTAATGTAGTTAAAGCCACATTGTAATCTTATTTTATATAAAAATGCAAAACAAAGTAAAGATTCAACCATATACCAACAAATGATTTAATCTACTTCACATCTCCGTGTGAAATGAACTTTATTTACTTAACTGATATGTATTCAGGTCCATGACTTAACCGACAACACTGTAGGTTGAGGCCACACATACTATGGTTAAGGGGAAATTCAACTGGTTTTCCTAAGAAGGAAAGGAAAGGATGTTATATTTAGATTAGTGGCTATTTTCGAAAAGAATGCGGTTTAATACATTGAATGAAACAGCAAAGTGAGCGATTATGTTCACTGCTTTTATACTGCACAGCTATACCCGCAAATTTTTTTGAAAAACTTTTGTTGCATTATTTTTTATTATTCTACTCAGGTTTAAAATTTAATTTTGGCATAAAAAAATAAAGATAAAACCGCAAATCGTCGCAAGTATGTAATTTGGTGAGTTTGTTTTGACGCCGTGAATCATTATTGCAAATATTGCATAATACAAAAATTCAAGCCCAAGGTCGTTTAGAATTTTTAAAAAAAATAGAACTAGATGTTTACATAAATTTAGCTACCTAAGCTTATCTTATATTCTGAATTATTCAAATAATGTTTCTATTCTCACACTCATTTATGCATCTTTTCAATGTTCCTTTGTTGAAATTTGAATAAAAATATTGAAATTGCGTGGCCAATTCAAAAATAAGTCATGAATATTATTTTGACATTTCGCCATAAAACTTGTTTTCTACCGCTTCATATTTCTGAAACGTGTGAAAGTTTCCTCCAATTTTTTTAAATGAAATAATGTTACGTGGTCGTTAATTAGAATCCTTATAGGGTATAATACGATATCATGGTCATCTGCAAAAGAAATATAAAAAAATAAAATATAAAAAAAAAGCTTCCCTGCAAGGAAAGACCAGACAATTTGGCACACTCGAGAGCACACTTTAAGTAACCGTTTTAACTTAGATTATAAGAAACACGGGATTTCCAAGATATGTGATGGAATTTTTAAAAATTCAGCTTAATTTCTTTTCTGAGAAGCATCTGGTGGTTAAAAATACATATAAAACGACTTAATTAATGGAATTACATCAAAATATGAAAAACAAAATTTGCTAATTAACTAATGATTCTTATCTTATCTTGTCGAAAGCCGTGACATCAATTGCTGTAAATGTCGCTTTAGAGCGTTTACATATCGTTACAAAATGTCAATAACTGTGTCATGATCGCATCATAATCAAAAAATCAGCTGTCGACATTTATTAATCTTTTAAGTACGGTTTTAAAGTGGTGTGACAATTTATCAGACGAAATTTTAATGTTGATAATGCTTCCATTACTTTCTTGTGTTTAAAAAAGGAAAGTAAGAATTAATATTTAATTAACACGTAAATCCGAGACATAATACTCAGTATTACGCCTCAGATTTATAACCAGTGTTTATCACATGATATCCAATAATATTATTTGCGTGGGCAATTGCGCATTTCTTTACGTCACGAGTTTGATTTTAAACTCACTGACAAAACCAGGTTTAACAGCATCAAAATTGTTAACATGAAAATAAAAACTGTTGAAAAAAACACCTTCCTGTTTGGCTTTTGTGTGGATGTTAAGGTTAAAAAAGAAAACAGGATAGTCTGGTTTTTAACCTTTACAGACAACAAATCTGTTTTAAAAATAAAATTCCAAATAGATAAATTATATAATGTAAGTTACTCATGTAATGGAATACCTTAAATAGATAGTTTCAAGAGAACAGTTGTCTAATTCTTGTAATGTCAATTCAAGTTATAACCAGTTCAGCCGGAAAAAGAAATTAAAAAAATCAAGAATAGAAGAAAAAAATCCATCTAAACCAGATAAAGTATAAATTGCGAGGTCACAAATTTTCATTGGGAAAAACCCTTCAACTTGGTCCCCACCCCACCGTAACGTTTTAAGAGCAAAAATTTTTATGCTGACCTTCGACTAAAAAGAAAAAGAGTGCAATAATATTCTGTTTTGATGAAGTATTTTTCCATTTACTTTGCTCAAACAGGTAGCGGGTAATAAAACTCTTAATCTACACATTAAGAGCAAAAAAAATTAAAAATTAACTCAGTGGGAATTTTCCTTTATTATTTTTGGGAGTTTTATTCAAACGATAAACCAAATTAATATTCCGATGGAATTTTTATCTAAAAGACTGATTATAAGCTCGGAGAAATGCATTTATAATATTCAGTAGAAAAAATGGCAGTCGGACTACATCTATCAGTCTATTTCGGGCTGTAAAGTAATTTTAAAAAGATTGAATTGAAGTATGATCTTGATAAACTCTTACCAAATTCGTAAACAAAAAGTTTAAAAGTAAACTAAGAAACAAACTTTCACTTTATACAGAGTATGAATGTAACTTCACTGCAATACCGAGAACTTCTGTTTAACATTTCTGTAATATAATTTTTTGTCACAAGTAGTTGCAACCTCAATGCAACCTCAACCAAATTTCTTCATTTCACCTGAATCTGAGGGAGAAACCAGATGTGTTTTTGCGTCATCAGTTGCGTGGTCGTTGGCTTCTGACTAACTGGATTTTACTAGCTCAAACTGCTTCTTCTGCAATTTGTAAATTCCCAACTGCTTTGTCTTGTGATTATTATTAATTCACAATTCTGCAGTCTATAGAAGGAAATACATTAAAAATTGGAAATACTTTTTCCTGGATTTTAATTGAAATAAGTGGTGCCTATTAAAAACTATGTTCATGAAAAATCAAAATAATTATTTTCTGCAACTTTTAATTACAGTACACCTCAGTCAAATGGCATTGTGTATACGATACTGTCACTTATCACTTACGAAAAAGTATGTACAAATACTTTCAAAGCCTTTGGAAGTATTGTACACATCCAAAGATATAACTTACACGAGTTTGGATATCTACAAAACAAGATGATTTCATCAAATGACATCAATTAAGATATTTCATTGTATTTGTGAATAAAAGCATAACAGAAATTGACATTCAATTCAAAGATGCAGAAAACAATATAAACTTTCATAAATTATATTTATTTAAGTAAATAACATTTTTTTTCTTTGGAAAAACAACAATTATTATCTGTATAGAAATAAAAGTTGAAAAGTTATTATATTAAAGTTATGTAATTACAGTAATTGCCTGACAGTGTCGTAAGTGGTAGACACTGTCTTGACTTGTGAGTTTGAGGCAAATGTATATGCAGAAAAATGAAAATACTGTAAAATATTTTAAAACGAGTATTTTAAGCGAAAAATTATAAATTTTATCACGATTTTAAAACATTTTAAAGCTGTTTGGTTTAATGATAATAATCATGTCATTGAATTAATGTTTTCAGGTAATCATATACAATTCTATTTTACCAAGAATGGATTATAGTAATTCTTTCCTGATGTTACATATTCACATTTGCATTTTTTTTAAATAAAAAAGGAAAAATAAAAAAAAAGCTGATAATTACGTGAAATATTGAAAATTAAATAACACTGGATGATCCAACAAATTATAGAAATTTGTTACACAATAAAAAAAAATTAAAAATATTTAAAAAATCTCATAAAAAATTGTTGATATACACGCGCTGCACAAACAATTCCGCCCTCTACGGCCAACGAGAGCAACTTCATTTATTAGTATTAAAAATCGCTTGAAAAATCGTGCATAAAAAATTTAAATATTAAAAAAAAAACAATAATATCTTCAAATTTTTAACACGACAAAATTCAATTTTATTCCAAGATTAAAATATACATACACTATACTTTAACTTTTTATTTAATATTTATGAATTATAAATAAGAAATAAAAATTTAATGTGTATTTTTATTTCCTTAAACTCGATTTTAAAATTTTCCATTTTTGCGGCACGTTATCGTCTTGCTTTTCTTTTTTTTTAATTTCCTTTTTTTTCCTACCGGCTGCGTTACTAGGTTGTTTCCGTCGTTTTTAATGAATGAAAGTGAGTCGCGATGAGACAGGATCTGTATGCTTAAATATCGAACTCACATCAACAGCCAATAAGCACCAACTCTCATCTAGGTATCAGGAGTAGCGCTTGAGTTTCTTTCGCTTCTCCCAAGAGGACAACACTGACGCGGCGGCAGGCTGAAACCTTGTTACAAGAAATAAACATTTTTTTCTTCATCTACTTACACAAAACTGTCTTTTAACACTCCACAATCGATAAAATCAACAGTTAAAACACACTGTTTACCCTTTCACACCCGAAATTAAATTCCAATTACGAGCAAAAGCCGAAAATAACTTCGCTGTAAATTGGGTTCATTCTAATAGGCAGCTCACGTTGAGAAATTCCTATTTTATCCTTCAGTTGTTTTTGCGAAATGTGAAAGCAATGACAAGTCATACGAATCACATAAAATCTGCTTCGGTGAATTTTTTTTCCAAAATCCCAACCCTTACAATATATTGCCAAGGTTTAATTTGTAGTTATTGATTATATTTTATTTTTCTTTTTAACTTACAGCCTCTTGACGGAAGAAGGTTAGTGAATTTTATCAATAACTCTAATCACAAAATTCATCAGTAATTACACGTTCCGATTTCGCTTTTCATACTCCGTACGTAAACTGAATAAGTGTCTTGATTTAATCCTATTTCACACATTAGTGCATCATCATACAAATAAATATATAAAAAATGTTGGGTAAAGTAATGCGCTATCCTGACACGACGTCTACTAATTTACTGTACTGAGGCTGCAAAACAAGCCGGTATAGTGAGTGTGTCGGCAAGATGTAACGAGATTTGTTTACGCACAGAATGCGCGCTAATGAGGTCACGTGAGTGTTAATTTGGAGCGTGGCAATTGAGAAGGAGGTGAAAACTCGTAATTTCACTTTAACGTGACGTTATATCACACTACAGCTCGAGTTTTTTAAGAATTTTTAAAAATTAAAAAATTATTTTGAAATTTTAATTATACTTCGCTCGCTTTGTTATTTCGGGAAGAGATTTAGTATCAACGCGTATGTCTTCTTGCGATTGACAAAATATTGGATGAAAAGTGTCCTTTCAATCCCTGAACCAGCTCCGCCCCTTCGTCTATCTACGTAGACTCAGGCGCAGAAGGCACAAGAGCGTCCGTGGCGTGGAACCAAGCAGAACTAGGTGGAAATACGAAACGTCTTTTGTCAACGCAACCAATCAACCCTACGCGCTCCATGACCTCTTGTGGTAGGCAGAAGGCGCGCGAAACGCCGACAGCTACAAAAGGAAATTGATTCTCAAAGCGCGAGGGAATTGCGAGTATAAAGAAATAATGTGCTTTCGATTCACACACGCTTTTCGACTTTGAAGCAATTTTAGCTGTGCAGTTCATTTAATTAAAGGAAGTTGTGCAGGAAAAACTACAAAAGTATACGTTATGCGAAAGAGTAATTTTGTTTTAGGTTTTCTCGGTAAAGAATAAACAAATGTAAAGTTGGTTTGGGGAATCAACTGCTTCGGCGAATTTGACTCTAATAATTCATTCGTGTGACACCAGATGGCCGTACAATGAATTCAACAACCTGTAAAAACGGCGCCGGGTGGTCGTGACGTTACGGCTCATGAAATCCGTTTACTGGCTGATGCTCTTTTGTTTAATCTTGTACAGCATGACAGGAATAGAGTTCCATCTCAAGGGAGGAAAGCCATTGTGGTTGTGTTAATGGTGATTTGAAAGAGTATTCCCCACTTTGTTTATGATGTTTGCCTATTGAGTAAGCGAAACGGCTCTTTGGAAGGGTAGCACTTGACCGCCGGTTCGACGGGGTTTGGGGAGTTTTCGAGTGGTTTCGGTCAGCGAAACCAGCAAATTACTCACTTTCACTTTATTTGTGATCAATATAATGATTGTTTCGGCCTGATTTTAATCAAGATATTAATAAATGTCATTTTTTCAATCAAATTTGTATGAAGTGCAGATGCAATTAAGTGGTTTATTAACATGTTTTAGTTACATATCGGTTATGCATTATCTAGCTATTTAAATTGCACTAATATTTTTGTAAAATTCATCATTTAAAATGCTTACACCATCTGTTTCGTGTGGTTAAACTGTTTCCTTCTTGCAGCATCGCGTTCACTTCAAGGAGGGGCAGCAGTGAAATGGATGCTTAACCGCAAACCACTAACGGTATAAAAAGAAGTCTAACCTAATCCAACATGCATTAAATACCTAATCAGTTGCTTTACCTTTAAAAAAAATAATTTTAATACATATTTTCCAATCTAAATTTACACCTCTATGAATTCAACACGTTATCTCAAACAAATTGAAATTTTGTATTTTTTTATTCCCATGGACCATATTATTCATATTTCAAAGGCGGCTGTTTGCTTTATTTTCTATACCTTTACTTCCGAACCACTGCTCTTCTCTCCCCTCATCGTCACACGTGATCCGTGACCGGTGTACGCTGTAGGGGCTGTCATCACCCGAACCACCCCACTAACTACCCTAATTCTCTACCCCTCTGCTCGTTCTCTCGTTTCAACTTGAACCGAGTGACAGCCAAAGCACCTTTTCATTACGTAACGCGATAACCAACTTGAAAAGAACTAAACAACCATTTTTACTCGAGAAAACTCTTCTTTAAACTAAGCTTGAAAGAAAAAACTAAACACCTTCATAAACCTTCATTAAACAGTTCATTTGTGAAATCACTTGATACCCATTTAAAGGGTTACAGTCGTAAAATATTTCAGATTCCAGATTTGATCTTTTTACCCCAACCATAAACTTTGGCACAGTGCAGGTGGCAAAATCCTATTCATGGAGCGTGTTCCGTAATATTGGCACGCAAATTTCATGTCCTCGATGTCGTTAACGCACTACCGGAAGTTAGAGCAGGTGCAAACGGCAGCGGCGGCTTCAAATCAGCTTTTTTTTTATTTTTCGATATTACTTCATAAAAAATTCATTGGAAGTGATTGTTTTTGAAAATCGCCTTGGTCGCCATTTGAGACAGGCGGTTGCGACGCGTGCATAGTTTACCCATTCTAAGTTGTTGCATCAGTTCGGATTGGTGTACGTCACGCTTAGAAAGGTGGGGTTGATATATAAGCGAGGCATGCTATTGGAGAAAGCGTGAAGAGGGCGGGGCATTTTTTTATTGAGTAGCATTTGAAGTGAGCGAGCAAAGGGACTTTATTTGTTGCGGTGTCGTGTTTCAAACTGAAAAGCGAAATCTGATCCCAAGAAAAGTGCAGGTAGGCTTCACTGTATTACTTCACTGTCACATTTCCAGTTTCCTAATTGGATTTTTAATTTCCATTAAATATGGTTTATAAAAATTGAATTTTTCTTTTTCTTTCATTTTTTAAATTCAATTCCCTTCTTTTAATATATTTTTAGGAATTTAAAACGCTAACATTTTCCGAAATGCCGCACACAGGTATATGAATCATCAATTGGAGGGGGAATCGGATTTGATTACGGGTGACTGATTTGTTTATATTTTTGTGATTTAATAAAGGACAAGCTGGAATTAATCAATTAGGAGGTGTGTTTGTCAATGGTCGTCCTCTTCCAGACTTCATCCGTCGACGCATTGTCGAATTGGCGCTGATGGGAGTCCGCCCGTGCGATATTTCACGTCAATTACTAGTATCACATGGCTGTGTATCTAAAATTTTAACTCGATTCTACGAAACTGGCTCTATAAAGCCTGGTGCAATTGGAGGGAGCAAACCAAAAGTAAAAAAAAAAAAAAAAAAAAAAGATTATTTTAAAAATATTAAAAATATTTTTTCTTTCTTCATTTAGCAGGTAGCAACACCTGCAGTAGTTCGAAAGATACTGCGGTACAAAAATGACAACCCATCAATGTTCGCCTGGGAAATTCGAGACCAACTTTTGCATCATCGTCATGTGAGTGGTGTCCCCAGCGTCAGCTCTATAAACAGGATATTAAGAGGAAATGCAAGTCCAAATGCAGATATCAATCCAGATTCAGTATCCAATAATAGATCGGGTAAATTCAATTCAATAAAAGTCGAAATGTTTTATACTAAACATAAAAATGTATTTAATAGATGCTGTACCTGGTACTCTTGCTGCGACATCATTTTTAAATGGATCATCCGAATATACACCGAAAATGTCCGATCTTGCTTCAGGAGCGCAATTATACAATGCACTTTTACGTTCTTCTTCAACTGTAACATTGGCAAGCACTTCGAGCTTTCAAGTTACGTCTAGTGTTGCGGCGGAAACAGTTACGTCGATTCCATTTCAATCGGTGAAGATATCGGAAGACGACGCAGAAGAAAACGCAAATGAAACAGACGATGAAAGCGAAGACAAAAAACAGATCAAAAGCAAGCGAAAAAATTCCTACACTATTGAAGAAATTCTTAAAAGGGACACAGAGAAACCAACGAGAAAGAGAAAAGCTTCAATCAATTACGTTTATCATGATGGAGGTAAGAAATGTTTTTTTGTTTTTGTAATCAATGCGTAATTTGCGTAATGCGTCATTTCTTGCACGAAAAATCGGATTTACAAAATTTAAAATAATTAAATTTGTTGTAAAGAACGAATGTAGGTTATATTTATGGTAAATGTAAGATGATCACAAAAAATTTAATTATTGTAAATTTTTTGTAAATCTGACTTTTCGTGCTGTGTTAATAAAGCATGGAAATAGTGAAAGCGAAGGAATGGGGATGAGTGAAAGAGAAAAAAAAAGTGTTTTTTCTTTCTTTCTTTCTTTCTCTCCTTTTATTTCTTTTTTTGCTTTGGGTAGTTTTATCAAAGTGAACAGGTGACAGGCCTGGATCAAATGGATCAGAGTGAGACGCTCACACTCAAATCTCAAAGGAAGGAAAAGAAATGAAGTTTGATGAAAGGCTAAAAAGATAGCGCCTTTTGGTTCAGAGTGTAAGCGAAGCAAAACGGATGATCTCTGAGAAAATAATAAAATAAAAAAATCGAAAAAAATCAACATTTTTTAAAAACGGAACTTAAAATTTTTATTTCGAACTGATGTTTGTAGTAAAACCCCAAAAAATCAAATGAACCCCTAAAAAATCGGACAACTGGGATAATAATTTTAAGATGTAATTGAAAAATTTCTTAAAATAAAGACGAAATCATTGATTCAGCCGAATTTAAAATAAAATTAATTTCGCATTTGAAATCGATAATTGGAAGAAGAAAAAAATATCATTTTTCTCCATCTGAAAGCAATAATGTATTTTTTGACGAGTTGTTTAAAGTAGGCAGGTGTTTTTGTAATGTGACGAACGATAGCGTCATCGTCACGGAACAGCGAGCGAATTTAGGTGTGGGTGGGTGAGATAACTAGAAGAACGCCCACACACGCCAGCCATAAGACTGCCACGCCTACGATGCGCGTGGTTCTGCGCAGATTAACAAGTGATTGACAGGCGAAAGACAAGCTCAATTTGGAATTCTTATATAGACTCTTCCCTCTTCGATAGAAAACAGAAATAAAAAAATCTATTTTTTGTGAAGTTGCTATGACAACAGCAGATAATTTACAATTGAAAAAGTGGTCTTTTCGCAATTTGAAAGTGCAAACTTACCATCTGTTTATTATTGTTTAGCAAAAACCAGGTGCATTAATCATCGTGATCAAAGGGTTAAAACGGAATATTTGATTATAGACCACAAGGTCTAGTTGTGCCGCCCTTTTGCTCATAATTTCGTAATTACAACTTTGAATGAGTACTAAGAACTTTAGCACATCTGAACGGAAGCAAAAAACCAGTGGCACCTCCACCTCGCACCTGAGTTACATATTGTGAATTACAATAATTATTATTTCAAATGCTGAATAAGGTTTGTAAAAAATGCTACTAGAATGCATTGCCGCCTACCTCATTGCATATTACTATTCAATAGAATAGATCTTCTTCCTGGGGGTCTTCCTTGGGCCACCAGCTGTTAATGGGCGTTTGTGGCGTCAATCGACTCCTCCTTATGTGTCCATCAACTGTGAATCCCGGCTTTTCGCGATTTCTGAATAGATAGTCAATTATATTTTTAGTTTATTACAGTTTTTAGTTTGTACAATTTGTAATTGATCGCAGAAGTTAATTTTGACAAAGTTTAGAAAACAGCAATTCACTGAATTCTTCAAATATTTTGATGTTCATTGCAAAGAAAGTGCTTTTGATTATATTCAAGCTTACCAAGCTTTATTAGGTGTAATGTGACAATTCTTGAATGATTTAGAGCTTGAAAAAATTCGAAATGTTATTTTATTTGTGAATCATAAAAAATTTTACGATTTTTAGAGAGATTTTTTGCATTGTTTCTGTTTTATTGACGATTGTAGTTAGAATTTTCAAGTGAATAAATTTTAAAGTTAATCTTAGATTAACTTCGGCAATATCAATTACACAAGTGATAAAGATCTAGGTATTTCAATATTTAATTACTCATTCTTATAATATTCTGCCGCGTAAGTTTAATATAGCTTGTTCTGTTCTGCAACGTGAAGCGGAGAATAGGGCGGGAGTCATATTTAAAAAAGGACAAAAGGTGTACAAGACAAAAAAGCAGGATAGTCACTGTACAAAAGAAATTAATGTTAATTTGGCACTTCCTGTAATGTGTCATATTCAAATTAATAACATCTTGTGTGCATACCATATCAAGTAGATGGTATTTATTGGCATATGTTCGGAGGTGGCTGATTATAGTGCTGCATATGAATTACAGCAAAATTAAGAGTGCAATAACGGACTATAAAGACGTAGTTTACCTCATCATCCTTGGGTTTTATGCAGCCATCTTTCTTTGTTAAACGGGAGATCACTGTGTCTA
>JAQIXT010002051.1:0-12420 GCA_034700445.1 Stenotaenia linearis
AGTCCAATTTTTCCAAGAATTTATTTAAAAAATAATCAATTTTAAGCTCGAAAATTAAATATGGCTCAACTAATATCAAGATCAATTAAAAATTGGATAATCAGAAGCAATGAAATTTGATCAAAGGGAGCTTTATTAACGTTTAATTAGTTCGACAATCACAATAGGACAAAATTAATACGGAATTCTGCAGAGATTAATTAATTGTGTCAACAAATCATTTAGGTAATAAAAATGATGAAACTCAAAATATATCCAAAATCCGAATTCTAGTCTACCAAATTCCTCACCTAATTAAATTTTATACAAACAATTTTGTGAAAATGTATTTTGAATTAAATTGGATTAATTAATTTAATTACTTATCAAAATTCCGTTCGCGCTTGTGCATGGCATTTTCATTTTAAACTGCCCACCGTGTAATTTGAATATGAAATTACGTCATTCTTCCCACAATGCAACCTTCTAAAAATGGCGTTTACATGCTGTAAATTTCGAAGCTGAGATTCTCCAACTTTATTAAATCATTTGCGATCATCAAAAGATGCAACTCTGGGTTGAATATAACAGAAAAAGTCGACTATGAAGACGAGCTGAAAAATTGTGACCAAAATGGCGGTAAATGGTGAGGAAAAAATTACAGAAAACTCTAAAAATAATGCAAGAAAAAAAGATTGTGCAGTGAAAACGAGTTGGAACAAAATTAAAAATTTCATTATTTCCGAGCAGATACCGCCCGAAAATGAATTTCACGAATTTTTGATGAAGAATTTGTACAGAGAAAAAAACATAATGGCCGCCAAACGGTTGCTGCAGTTCCTCGAGTCAAGAATGCAAGTGAAATTGTTGGGATTTTTCATGATTGAACTGCGACATGCGGTTTTGCGTTTCATACGCTCTAGCGCTGTTTTTAATTTCAACATCCTCACGATAAGAATGTAAAGGTAAAAGTAGATCTACTTCTGATAAAGGTATATAAATATAATATAATTTACTTACATTTAAAACCTAATTTATTAAATCTTATTTTCTTTTTTCTTAGTTGAAATTTGATTAAGTTTGATGTAAGAATAAAAAATCAAACCGTAAAAATTAGATTTTATCTTTGATAATAAATTGGGATAGTTGCAAAAAAATCACAAAGTGTGCGTGTGTGGAAAACGAATTCCAGAATATGAGTTGGTACATATCAGAGAAAAATAGTTGTTTCTTAATTCTCATTCTCAAAATATTTTTTTAAAAGCAATTTTTTTTGTTTACCTTATTCAGTAGATACTTTTAAAAAGTTAATTGATCAATACTTGATTTTTCATTTCTAAACTATTCAATTGAATCTCCAAATTTTATAAATCAAATTGTCTACCTATAAGTGCCTATAACACGTTTAAATTATTTTGTTATAAGCAGAGCATTTATCTAATTTGTTAGACACAACTTTTATTTTTTGTTGGCCATTCAAATTTATTTTTAATATGTGATGTATTGTAGTCTTTAAATAATTTATTTTAGATCAATTATTTTTTATGCTTTTTGATTTTTTAAACTGATAATTGTTTACGGTGGATTTATATTATTTTAGATTCGTATAACTTGGGATTTACAAGTTTTTCCATAGATGTGGTTTTATCATCTTGTTCCGCGGTTTTTGAATTTTCCGTCGTCATTCCTTGCCGGATTTTTCGTTGATTCCGCCTCTGCCTTTTGTTGATGCCCTAAATATAATATAATTTACTTAAATTTAAAACCTAATTTACTAAATCTTATTTTCTCTCTTTCAGAGTAAAAATTGGAGTACTTTTACATATAACTAAAAATGAAAACAAAGAAAAGAACTGACAACACCTGTAACATTTGCAACAAGCAGTACTCATCAGCTTCATCACTGAAGACTCATGTGCTAACTCACAGTGGAAAAAAACCATTTAAGTGTCATTTGTGTGATAAATCATTCACACTAAATTACAGTTTGAAAAGACATTTGAAAATCCACACAGGAGAAAAACCATTTAAGTGTCATTTGTGTGATAATTTATTTACAGAAAATGGCAGTTTGAAAAAACATTTGCAAATCCACACTGGAGAAAAACCATTTAAGTGTCATTTGTGTGATAAATCATTCTCAGAAAATGGCAATTTGAAAAAACATTTGCAAATCCACACAGGAGAAAAACCATTTCAGTGTCATTTGTGTGATAAATCATTCACACTAAATCAGAGTTTGAAAACGCATTTGAAAATCCACACAGGAGAAAAACCATTTAAGTGTCATTTGTGTGATAATTTATTCACAGAAAATGGCAGTTTGAAAAAACATTTGCAAATCCACACTGGAGAAAAACCATTTAAGTGTCATTTGTGTGATAATTTATTCACAGAAAATGGCAGTTTGAAAAAACATTTGCAAATTCACACAGGAGAAAAACCATTTCAGTGTCATTTGTGTGATAAATCATTCACACTAAATCAGAGTTTGAAAACGCATTTGATAATCCACACAGGAGAAAAACCATTCAAATGTCATTTGTGTTCTAAATCCTTCAGGAACAGCAGTAATTTGAGAAGACATTTGAAAACCTACACAGAAGTAAAAACATTTAGGTGTTATTTGTGTGATAAATCTTTTACATTAAGCGGCAGTTTGATCGTACATATGAGAACACACACTGGAGAAAAACCATTTAAATGTCATTTATGCACTAAATCATTTACACAAAATGGCCATTTGAAAATACATTTGCAAACCCACACAGGAGAAAAACTATTTAAGTGTCATTTGTGTGATAAATCTTTCACATTAAGCGGCAGTTTGATCGTACATATGAGAATACACACTGGAGAAAAATTATTCAAATGTCATTTGTGTTCTAAATCCTTCAGCCACAGTGGTAATTTGAAAAGACATTTGCAAACCCACGCAGGAGAAAAACCATTTAAGTGTCTTTTGTGCCCTAAATCATTTTCGCAAAACAATAATTTGAAAATGCATTTGAAAATCCATAAAGAAGAAACACCATTGAAGTAGTATTGAACGATACTGTTTTTGATATATTCGATTAATTTGTTCAACAGGTTCTTATAAAAACGTCGTTATAATGAAAAAATTTGAAATAATAATTTTGTTACACGCTTTTATTATTGTAAAATAAAGAAATTGATTGAAATTGAAAGTGGACTGATAATTTTTTGACGATGTTTAGTCCAATTTTTCCAAGAATTTATTTAAAAAATAATCAATCTTAAGCTCGAAAAATAAATATGGCTCAACTAATATCTAGATGAAATAAAAATTGTATAATCAGAAGCAATAGAATTTGATCAAAAGGAATTTTATCAACGTGTAATTAATTAGTTCGACAATCACAATAGGACAAAATTAATAGGAATTCTGCAGAGATTAATTAATTTTGTCAACAAATCATTTAATAAAAATTGATGCTACTCTCAAAATATATCCAAAATCCGAATTCTAGTCTACCAAATTCCTCACCTAATTAAATTTTATACAAACAATTTTGTAAAAATGTATTTTGAATTAAATTGGATTAATTAATTTAATTATTTATCACAATTCCGTCCGCGCTTGTGTAGTGACCGGAAATGAAGGGACGCGTGGTAACGGGATAACTGACCTTTATTCAAAGTGCCCATACAGGTATATAACAGATGGCGCTATGTGTCCAGTGCGTGGACACTACATTGGTTTCTTTTTTTATTTTTTATTTTTTTTATATTTTTTTTATTATTTTATTTTTTTTTTTATTAAACAATTTAACATTTCACATTCCAACCCCGAAATTTCGAGTTATCTGGCGTTCATGTTAATCAGAATTGTCATCCCCGTTCTCGGTACACACGTAGTCGCTTAGGTAAGACGGTGGTGCACGTGCACGCTTAGGGCGATTAGAGGTCGCCGCATGAGTGTCTGGACGCTCGTCGTCAGTATTGTTGTGCGGAGGGTCTTCTGGTTGAGGAAAGTTGTTGTCCGCGTCTGTTCCGCTGTTATTTGTTATGGTCGGTTCGTCCAGCCACCAGTCGATGTCCTCTGCCGTAGGTTTCAGCCCCAATTTATGTGTGTGTGTGATATTGCGTGTCGTAATGCGTCCATCAGCCGCCCGCAATTGTAGTTGACCGCCTGTGCGGGAAATGACTGTGTACGGTTCAGTCTCGAATGTGGATGCCAGCTTGTTTTTGCCCAGGAGGCGTTTGACGAGAACATTGTCACCAACATTCACCCGTGCGTCTTTTGCTTGTCGTCGCGTGTCTGCATAGTCCTTCATGGTTTGTTGACGTGTAAGTATACGTGTACGTAGTTGTTCGTCATCTGTGATCGGCGAGGCAATGCTTGGCAGTTTCGTTTTGTGTGAACGGCCGGTGAGAAGTTCCGCAGGTGTTTTGCCTGTAGTACAGTGGGGTGTATTGCGATATGCCCCTAGACATTCATCGACCACGTTTCGAATTGGGCGTTTTTCAATGACCCCCGCCTTTATGCTCTTCAAGAATACTTTGTTCAGTCGTTCAACAAGGCCGTTCGCTTGGGGCCAATATGGGGTCGTGTGATGAACTTTGATGCCGTGATCCGCAGCGAATTGCATAAACGTGTGTGCCGTAAATTGTGGGCCATTATCACAGTTTATCGTGTCCGGGAGACCGTGTGTCAGGAAAACCTGTCCAAGCCATGTTATCACGGTGTCGGCTGTTACCTTTTTAACCACTTTTGCTTCGGGCCATTTGGAGAAGTAGTCAATTAAAACCAAAATGTTTTCTCCCTCCGGGAATGGGCCGCAAATGTCGATAGCAATCGTTGACCATGGTCGGTTTACCCAATTAGTCGTCTGTAGTGGGAGTGGTTTCTCTGGTTGTGCCTGGGCTTGGCACGGAATACAGGCGCTGATCATTCGTTCCACTTGTTGATCGATTTCGGGCCACCAGACCTTTGTGCGGAGCAGGCTTTTCGTCTTGACAACGCCCTGGTGCGCCTGGTGTGCAATTTTTAAAATTGTTGCACGTAGTCGCTTTGGGATGACGATCCGGAAGCCACGGAGTAAGACGCGGTTGGCGTAGGCGAGTTCTGTTTTAATTTTTTTAAATCGTATTGTGTCGTCGGTCCATTTTTCGTCTTCTAAGCTGCGTATTACTGCCTGTAATTCGATATCACCGTCTGTTTCTGCTTGAATTGTCTGAATAGTGATTGCTTTCGGAGTGGCAGCGGTGGATACGAAATAAACGAAATGTTCGGTAAGTGCCTGTATACGATTATCGATTGGTGTATTTGCCGGTATAAGTCGGGATAGCGGGTCAGCGATGTTTTTGGCCCCTGGTTCGTAGATAATCGTGAATTTATATTCTTGGAGTCGGAGGAGCCATCTTTCAATTCTTGCCGATGCTCTAGAATTGGCGGAGTAAATAATTTCAAGCGGCTTATGGTCTGTTATGATTGTGAAGTCACGGCCGTAGACATATAAATGGAATTTCTCGCAAACCCATATGACTGCGAGAGCCTCCTTTTCAGTCTGGGAGTACCGTTGTTCCGTCAGGGATAGAACTTTGCTTGCAAACGCAATCGGTTTTATGAAGCCGTCTGTTTGTCGTTGTGCGAGGACTCCACCAAGCCCTACCGGGCCCGCATCAGCTATCAGGAATGTCGGTAATTCGGTGCGGAAATAATTAAGCTCGGCGCTCGAGGCGATGGCTGCTTTCAATTGCGTGAATGCTGTTTCTTGCGCTGCCATCCATTCCCAATTGGTGTCTTTCCTTGTTAATCGTCGTAGGGGCTCGGTAATTGTCGCAAGATGTGGAATGAAACGACCACATGCATTCGCAAGTCCAAGTAGGCCTCGCAGTTCTCCGATATTTGACGGGCTGCGTAAATCTCGCATTTTTTGCACTTTTTCAGGACCGATGGCGATTCCCTTGGTGGACAGCAGGTACCCAAGAAATTGCAATTTGGTGACGCCAAATTTACACTTTCGTTTGTTTAAGGTGAGCCCCTTGCTTTGCAGCGTCGTGAGGACGTGGTCTAAACGTTGGTGGTGTTCGGATAGAGTTCTGCCTACGACGGCGACATTATCGGCGTAATTCTTGACTCCTTGGCATCCAGTTAATATCCGTTGTATAATAGCTTGAAAAATCTCAGCGGCCACTGCGATACCGTAAATCAGTCGTGTGAAACGATATGTGCCAGCTTCAGTTGCAAAAGCAACAAGATTCCTACTGTCCCTGTTCAGTTCGATTTGTTCGAATGCTTCATTAAAATCTAGTTCCGATGCGGTGTGGAAATCAGACATTTCTTGGACCATATCGTCGATTAGTGGGATGAGGCAGCGTTGTTTTCGTATTATTTTGTTCAGTTCCATCGCAGCGAGACATAAGCGAATTGATCCATCTTTTTTTGATACTGGTCGCAGTGGATTCAACATTAAAGCGGGGTCAGCCGGGTTTGGTACTGGTTCGACAACGCCAAGTGTGATGAGACGTTCGATTTCGTTTTGCACGGTCGTACGCATGTGGTATGGCAACCGTCGTATTGGTTGACGTTTGATAATTGCGCCATCAATCAATTCGATCCTAGCTTGGAAATCATTTAGTTTCCCAAGCCCGTGGAATACTGTGTCATGTTTCTTTATTATGTCTTGTAGTGAATCGGTTGTCATGTATACGACATCGTGAAATTTTACCAAACCAAGCTTTTCGGACGACGTTCCACCGAGTAGACATGGGTAATGGTCACTAACTATGACGTATGTGGATAGCTCGGTTCGTCCGGCAATTGTCGTCGTAAATTGGCATTGTCCGAATATCTGGAGCGGAGTGGATTGGCCGTATGCAAAGACACGTGCGTGTGCCGGTTGCAGTGGGGTATGGCGATCTCGGATGCGGTGCCATACGTCACGTGAGAGAACGTTCACGGTAGCCCCCGTATCCACGTGCATCGGTACCGTGTGACCGTTGATTCGGAGTTCGGCAATGCGTTGTCGTGATGTGGAAGGCAGCATAAAAAGATAGTCATCGTCCCCGTCCATCGCGAAGTCGTCGTTCACAGTTTCTACATAGTTCACATGTCGTCTGTTTGAGGTCGGATCCGTCAGTTTCGCCTGGCAGCACCGTGCGAAGTGACCAAGTTTGCTGCAGTTGAGGCACTGTATATTTTTCGAAGAACGGCAGCTGGGGCCATCATGGCCGTATCGTCCGCAGCGGTTGCAACGCGTTTCGGGATCCATCCGTTGTCGGGTAAGTGGGTTTCGGGGTCGGCCATAAGTTCCTGTGACGGGTCTGACTCCCTCATCACGTGCGGTGTGGTCGGTCATGGTGTATTGTCGTTGGTGTCGGGGAGGTTGGATTGGTTTCCGGCGAGTGAACTGTATCTGTTCGTCCGTCTCAGTTTTAAAACCGAGCTCCGTCTTACATGCTGAATCCATCGCAGCCGCCTGCTGATCGGTCACTTCTGCTGTCGTGGCCAGCGTGATGAGTTGCGCAAGTGTTAATTTCGGGTCCGGAGAAGACGTCGTCTCAAACCTCCATTCGGTAATTTCTCAACAAATTGATCACGTATCTGGTCTTCCGTATCCTTGTAGTCGCAAAATTTCGCCTTCTGCCGCAGTCGCGTGATGTAAGCGGTCACTGTCTCACCGTCGTTGCGTGTCGTCGACTTGAACACGTGACGCTCGAACGTCACGTTGCGTTGTGGAACAAAATGCTCGTCAAACTTTGTGATGACCGCCTCGAACGTGTCGTCCGCCGTCACAGTAAACGTCTCGTAGATATCTTGAATATCTGAACCTGCCACATGTAGTAGCAAGGCGATTTTCCTATCGGCAGCAGCGTCGACAGCCAGCGCGTAATATTTAAATGCTTTTTTATAGGCGATCCAACGTTCGCCAACGTTTCCACCGTCAATGGTGAAACGTTCCAGAGGGTTGATAAAATTCGTCATGTTTTTCTGTGTAGCCTTTTCGATTTGCGTGGATTGCAATCGTACTTCTCTCGTCGCCCATCCTCGTCCCATCCTCGTCGCCAATGTAGTGACCGGAAATGAAGGGACGCGTGGTAACGGGATAACTGACCTTTATTCAAAGTGCCCATACAGGTATATAACAGATGGCGCTATGTGTCCAGTGCGTGGACACTACAGCTTGTGCATGGCATTTTCATATAGGTATTTTCATTTAAACTGCCCACCGTGCAATTTGAATATGAAATTACGTCATTCTTCCCACAATGCAACCAACTAAAAATGGCGTTTACATGCCATAAATTTCGAAGCTGAGATTCTCCAACTTTATTAAATCATTTACGATCATCAAAAGATGCAACTCTGGGTTGAATATAACAGAAAAAGTCGACTAAGACGACGAGCTGAAAAATGGTGACCAAAATGGCGGTAAAAGGTGAGGTAAAAATACAAAAAACTCTAAATATGATGTAAGAAAAAAAGAACGTACAGTGAAAACGAGTTGGAAAAAAATTAAAAATTTCATTATTTCCGAGCAGATGACGCCCGAAAGTGGATTTCACGGATTTTTGATGAAGAATTTGTACAGAGAAAAAAACATAATGGCCGCCAAACGGTTGCTGCAGTTCCTCCAGTCGAGAAACATCAAATTTCAAGTGAAATTGTTGGGATTTTTCATGATTGAACTGCGACATGCGGCTTTGCGTTTCATCCACTCTATCGCTGTTTTTAATTTCAACATCCTCACGATAAGAATGTAAAGGCAGAAGTAGATCTACTTCTGATAAAGGTATGTAAATATAATATAATTTACTTAATTTAAAACCTAATTTACTAAATCTTATTTTCTCTCTTTCAGAGTAAAAATTAGACAACTTTTATAACTGAAAATGAAAACAAAGAAAAGAACTGACAACACCTGTAACATTTGCAACAAGCAATACTCATCAGCTTCGTCACTGAAGACTCATGTGCTAACTCACAGTGGAACAAAACCATTTAATTGTCATTTGTGTGATAAACCATTCACACAAAATGGCCATTTGAATACACATTTGCAAACCCACACAGGAGAAAAACCATTTAAGTGTCATTTGTGTGATAAATCATTCACACTAAATTACAGTTTGAAAAGACATTTGCCAACCCACACAGAAGAAAAACCATTTCAGTGTCATTTGTGTGATAAATCTTTCACACTAAATGAGAATTTGAAAACGCATTTGCAAACCCACACAGGAGAAAAACCATTTAAGTGTCATTTGTGTGATAAATCATTCACAGAAAATGGCAATTTGAAAAAACATTTGCAAATCCACACAGGAGAAAAACCATTTCAGTGTCATTTGTGTGATAAATCATTTGTGGTAACCTCTCATTTGAAAAGACATTTGATAACCCACACAGGAGAAAAACCATTTAAGTGTCATTTGTGTGATAATTTATTCACAGAAAATGGCAATTTGAAAAGACATTTGCAAATCCACACAGGAGAAAAACCATTTCAGTGTCATTTGTGTGATAAATCTTTCACACTAAATCAGAGTTTGAAAATGCATTTGAAAATCCACACAGGAGAAAAACCATTTAAGTGTCATTTGTGTGATAATTTATTCACAGAAAATGGCAGTTTGAAAAAACATTTGCAAATCCACACAGGAGAAAAACCATTTAAGTGTCATTTATGTGATAAATCATTCACACTGAATCAGAGTTAGAAAATGCATTTGAAAATCCACACAGGAGAAAAACCATTTAAGTGTCATTTGTGCTCAAAATCATTCGCACATCGCAGTAATTTGAAATCACATTTGCAAGCTCACACAGGCGAAAAACCATTTAAGTGTCATTTGTGCCCTAAATCATTTTTGAAAAATGGCAGTTTGAAAAAACATTTTAATATCCACATAGAAGTCAAAGAATTGAAGTGTCATTTGTCTACATTTGTGTAATTTTATCTTATATTGTTGGTGCTTTTTCAAACTTTCGTCATTGTCAACAGATTTTTAGTTATCTCATAAATTTTTGTAAATTTCTCCCAAACTTTTATCAAATTTTTGCAAATTTTGGTAAAATATTTTGTATTTTTGTAATTTTTTCTCTCAAATATTTTAGATTTTCTGAAAAATGTTCTTAAGTTTATAAAATTTTCTGAAATTGTAGTTTAATCGCATCAAAAAGATGAAATAAATATGAAATTTTATATTATTAAAATTTCCAATTTTTATTCATATTAATGTTATGGTATGATAAAGATCCGCCAAGAATTTTGTTTTATATTCCTTCGCTTCATCCTGTTTTTAGAGTAGTTGTTGCGACAAGGGCGCCATCTATGGTCCACAATAACTAACAAAACAACTACTAATTGGTAACCGCAGACCAAAGCGCTATAAATAATCTCATATTATATTTTTAAATTTAAATTAATATATTTAGTAAATCATTAAAAATTACTAAAATACGTCATTTAATATTAATTAATATTATTTAATAGAAATTATATACGCCGCCATTTTGACATTTTCTCAATTGGCTAACAACAGACCAAAACTTTTGAAAACGCAGTTATGCAGCGTGGAGTTCGGTCTGTCCTTTCCAACAGCTTTTTTGGTTTGGTCCTCACGCTATGATAAAGAATATAAAGGTATATGAACAATTTACTTTAGTAAATTATATTTTCTTTTTTCAGTGTTTTTATATATCTGAAAATGAAAACAAAAAAAACAACAGACTACACCTGTAACATCTGCAACAAGCAGTATTCATCAGTTTCATCACTAAGAACTCACATGCGAACTCATACTGGAGAAAAACTACATAAATGCCATTACTGTCTCAAATCATTCCCACATCTACACAGTTTGGTAGAACATATGAGAACACACACTGGAGAAAAACCATTCAATTGTCATTTGTGTGATAAATCATTCGCGGTAGCCTGTAATTTGAAATCACATTTGTTAATCCACACAGGAGAAAAACCGTTTCAGTGTTGTTTGTGTTCTAAATCATTCACACATGGCAGTAGTTTGAAAGTACATTTGCGAACACACACTGGAGAAAAACCATTTAAATGTCATTTGTGTTCTAAATCATTCACACAAGACAGTAGTTTGAAAACACATTTGCAAACCCACACTGGAGAAAAATTGTTTAAGTGTCATTTGTGTGATAAATCTTTCACACTAAATCACAATTTGAAAGTGCACTTGAAAATCCACAGAGGAGAAAAACCATTTAAATGTCATTTGTGTGCTAAATCGTACACGCAAAGTGGCAGTTTGAAAACACATTTGCAAATCCACTCAGGAGAAAAACCATTTAAATGTCATTTGTGTTCTAAATCATTCATGCAGAGCGGTCATTTGAAGGTACATTTGCAAACCCATACAGGAGAAAAACCATTTAAATGTCATTTGTGTGCTAAATTATTCACAGAAGGCAGTAGTGTGAAAATACATTTGCAAACGCACATGGGAGAAAAGCTGTTTAAGTGTCATTTGTGTGCTAAGACATTCACACAATATTATCATTTGAAAATACATTTGCAAACCCACACTGGAGAAAAACCATTGAAATGTCATTTCTGCGCTAAATCATTCACACAATATTATCATTTGAAAAGACATTTGCAAACCCACACTGGAGAAAAACCATTTAAATGTCATTCCTGCGCTAAATCATTCACACAATATTGTCATTTGAAAAGACATTTTCAAACCCACACTGGAGAAAAACCATTTAAATGTCATTTGTGTGCTAAATCATTCACTCGAAATGGCAATTTGAAATCACATTTGCGAATCCATGAAAAGAAAACCAGTAATACTTTTCAGACCATGTAATATTGAACTCGACACTCTTATTGCCGAGCTGGTATTATTATCGAGTACTTGAAAAATAAATATGTTCAACACTAACAACTTGATGTAATAACAATCAAAGTTTATAATATTCATGTTAAATTTTGTTGGTAGTTTTGGTAATAAAATCCATTCAGTCAAAATAAACAGTTTATGTATTTATTTAACGAATACTCATTGTTACATATCGTTTCTTGTTTATCGGTTGAACAGGACAATCAACAGGGCTTTATTTTCCATTGAATTTTGATTTTTTCAATTTTTCATTGAATTTTTTGAATGGAGCTTTGGAATTTAAGTGAAAATTTCATTTCTTTTTCATTTTATTTCAGTTTTATAATGAAATTTGGAGTATTATGGGAAAATTCCATGTCATATTATTTTCTTTCTTTAATTCTATTCACCAAGAATTTTGTTATTCTTTTGCTGCTTCTTCTACATTTGCAAAACCAAATTGAATTACAGTCGGACCCACTTATAGCGTCAATCAAGGGACCGGGTCGAAATTGACGCTATAAGCGGGTTGACGCTAAAACCGAATCCGCTTATAGCGTCAAAGTGACGCTATAAGCGGGTGAACAATGAATTTGTAAACAATGATTGGGGGGG
>JAQIXT010002052.1:0-12416 GCA_034700445.1 Stenotaenia linearis
TACTGATTTTGTGGCAGGTCACGTATGGCCTTTGTAGCCGCTTGTGACCTTAAGCAGTATTTCTTCCTTCCTTCCTTGGCAGCCACCACCGTATCGCGTCTGCAAGAACCCCCGAGGCTCCACACCGCCTCCACCGCTGCCGCCATTGCCGAGGAAGCCGAAATCTACGATTGTTCGCCTCCACTCGAGACGAACATACCCCGCCCTGCGAATCACCACCACAGCCAAACGACGATTGTTACAATGACAGGATCTGGGCCAAAGCATTTTTGCATGGATGGAAGGGATACTGGAAAACTTTAATGAGCGATCCACTGTAGGCGAGTACCAGACCCTTTTGCGTGTTTGGCATGCGACGCCCACCGGCCAACCGGCGGGAAAGTGAGAGCCAACATTACCCACAACGCGAAGAGCGTCTCGAGCTCCCAGTGACTTGGTTTGCGATCAACCCCAACCTCTCCAATGCCAACCCGGCTGAGTTCATATTGCTGGGAGACGAGGCACTCGCCGCCGTGGACTCAGGTGTCAGTTCTGCTTTGGACTCGCAGCCCTCCTGCAAGGAGCAGACGGGCGAAATCAGGATTGTCGTGTCAGGGACGCTAGAGGAGGGACGTGTGGTGTTTAAATAAATATATTCACTTAAAATTATTCTTATTGATTTGTATTTTCTTGTTGTGATTTTCTCACTTGTTCACTTTTTTATTTATTTACTGTTCACTTTTAATTTATTAAAAAAAAAAAATCGCAAAAAATCACAAATCCCCAAAAAATTCTACAAAAATCAATTTAAAAAAATCATAAAATTTTCCACAAATTAAAACAAACATTTAAAAATAAGGAATTGATAATTATTTTTGTTTTTCTCTTGGGGGTGAACGTGATGTTTTATTACTTAAGCTATTAAGATGAGAAAATATACCTTCTAGGGGGCATGGAGTGTTCTCAAGTTTATTGTTCTTTAGCTTTCTTTTAACATTTTTGCCAATCTGAAAAACAATGTCTACTTTGTCATTAATCTTCTTCCCCTTCTCTTGCAGGATTTTTATATTGTTTTTCATTCTTTTACCAAAGAAAAAAACTGGGGAGATGGGGGGAAATCCCATCTCTCTACCTTCTCGTGGTCCCCCTGGATACTTCACTTGATGTGATGCTAAAGAGAGCTCTGGTGCCTTCGATTGAGTTGGGGTCACGGTTTTTCTATTCCCATTGTTTTCTGTCATGGCCCTTCTCTTTTGCCTGGCTTTCTGTCTTTTCACTTTTTGGTTTTTGTTCCGTTGGTTGTCCCTGACTTGATTTGGAGGTAATCAACGTGTGAGACTATATCGGTCTAAATTTATTTTTGGGTAAAGTTTTTGAATTGTGTAAATTTATTGTTATTGTGACAGGTGGCGTATTTCTTCTTCTTCTTGTAGCCGCTGGCGACCTTAAACGATACCTTGCCTTGCCTTGTCTGTTTATCGGAATTTCAAATGTCAGTGTTTTGGTTGTCATGTTTTGCAGTCTTTGGGCATTGTAAGTGACTTTGCTGATATTGCACCCGTTTTTAGGTTCCTTAAGCTTTCTGTTTTTTTTGGTCGTATTTGAGTGTTTTGGAGGGTGTGGTTCTGTGAGTGTTTGAATGTGAGTGTTGGTAGAGTTGTTTTTGCTGGGTTGTCTGCTTCATTTGTATTTTGTTACACTTTTGGTATTGTTAGCATTTTGCTGATTTGTGCTTCTTACTGATTTTGTGGCAGGTCACGTATGGCCTTTGTAGCCGCTTGCGACCTTAAGCAGTATTTCTTCTTCTTCTTCTTTTACCAAGCGTCTTTATAAATTCTTCTTATTTGATTCATATTTTGTTTTGTTTTATTCAATTTCCATGTTTTTTGTACGAGGAATCTGTAACTGGAACCTCAACCTTGGGTGAAACTTGAGTAAAGTGTTTTTCCTTCATTTTACAACTTTTCAAGTCTCTCTTCTTTTTGGGTTAACAACCAAAAACCCCAACTTTAAGCAATTATGTTGGTTCGGAGGAAACAAAGAAAGACAGCCAGGACATCTGTAACCGGAACTACCTTGGGTGAAATTTGAATAAAGTGTTTTTATTCTTCATTTTACAGCTTTCCAATTGTCTCTTTCTTTTTTGGTTAACAATCCAAAACCCCACATTTAAGCAATTAAGTTGGTTCAGAGAAAGCAAAGAAAGACAGCGACGACACACTTAGAAACAGCACGTGACGTGATAATGAGCCCTAATCTAGCTGGAGACCTGTACCATGTAATACTTCCGTCTGTACCTAACAGGTGGCAGAACTAGGATAACAGTTTAAATTTCTCTTAAAATTTCATATCAGAAAATGAATTTGATCAATGAAATTCATTTTCTTATTTGTGAATGAAAATGAGAGACCTTTTAGATAAAATTCAATTTATTTATGCACTTGCAATAAGAAACTAGGACATTTTTGGAGTTGAAAACTTCTTTTGTAATTTGACAAAAAATAGTGTGAAAAAAATTTTTAATTGAAATTTTTTTAAAATTTTTTTTGAAAAAAAACCAGAAAAATTTTCGAACTTTATTTTGAATTATTTTTGAAGAAAAAAAAACGAGAAAAAATGTTTGAATTTTTAAAAATTATTTTGGAAAAAAACGAGAAAAAAGTTTTGAATTTTCTTTTCAATTTTTTTTGAAAATAAACGAGAAAAGTTTTTGGAATTTTTTTTCAATTTTTTTGGGAAAAAAACGAGAAAAAAATTCTCGTTTTGTAGTGGTGGCTCTGGGCCACCATAGTTATGATCTTAAGAGTTATTTCTTCCTTCCTTTCTTCCCAGAAAACCTTTCTACTGGGAAGCAAGGAATGATTAATCGATAAATTTGTATAAATTATTAATACGTTTTATTGATGAAATTAGCTTTTGTTTCAGTGAAAGAAGTTAAAATATAAATTAATATTAATCCTTATATAGTTTTCAAGAGTTTTTTAAGACTTTAATCGATTTTTTTAGCGTCATTTAATATCGATTAATCATTTCTGGTGAACACGCGCGCGCACTCAATGAGTTTGTGATGGGAAGGTCGATGTTCGATGTTCGTTTCGGAGGTTTTGTTTTGACGTTAATGTTAAAAATTAACAAAAAATCACGAAAAATGTGTCAATAAGTAGTAATTAAGACTGTTGGTGTGAAGTTGTTATTCGGATTGAACGAGGATTTTAAGAGAAAATGTGAGTTTTTAACTTTTTTTTAATTTTAGGACTAAATGTCGTTAAATTTCAATTGCAGTTACGATGAAGTGGAATTTGGGCTTCTTTCAGTTGAAGTTTGTCACACAAAGATGCATAAATCGCGGAAATTCGATCAAATGAAAATGAAAGGTAATTTTAGAAATTTTCTTAGAAAATTTTGTTTTAATATTTTTTTTTACTTCATATTTCAGTGAAATGAAGGTCAAATTGTCTGGATGACATTTAAAACTGGTTTTAAAGATGTAAAAAATTGTTGTGCCGGTGTTGCAACTTTCAGTTGCAATACTGGCAAGAGAAAAACTTTTAAACTCGCTGAAAACTGCAAAATTTTGTATAAAAATAGTAATTTTTATGTTAAAAAAACAAATTTTGATAATTTAGTTCGTAAATTTGTAGATTTTAAGTTTAATTTTTGAAATTTTGCAAATTTTTACAAATGTTCATTAAAATTTTATAGTTTTTAGTACACTAAGTGACCAAATTACTTCAAATTGCAAAAAACCTACAATTATTTTTTGCTTTGAAATTTAAGAATGTTGAAAAAATTGTTGTGCCGGTGTTGCAACATTCAGTTGTAACACTGGCAAGAGAAACAAATTGAATTTATTAATTTTTCTTTATTTTTTTGGTTTGTTTGGTTCAAATTTTATTTTGAATTTTATATTACTAATAATTTAGAATTAGACATTCTAATTAGAAGTATTAATGAACTAACCCGATTAACCCGTTAAGTTAGTAATCATTTTTATGAATATCATAGGTCCTAATGTTCACGACAGGTCTATTTATTTAAACGATGACTATACTGTGTTAATGAGTGATAAAAGTAAAGAATTGGAGCTCGTCATTCTACAAAATAATTGAGTTAAAGCTGGTAGGGGCAGTGTAATATAATATATATGACTAAAATAATATGACTAAAAAATAAATCGAAATTGATATAACAAACCTGTTCATCGGTTTGAATGTCTTTTAACTCTCTTATGGTCCAATTAAGATCTCTACAACTACAGGAGCATTTTGTGTGGTAGCGTTGTAATCTTCACACGTCTGAACGATCATATTGATCATGGGATTCTCTAGTGTAAGCTCGGATAGTGTTATGTCCTGATAGTTGTACTTTCCAACACCATTGGTAATTTTGTCTCGTTAATAATACGTTAATAATTCTTATTTTGACATCTACAGCTTTTGTGCGTGGTTGAATGTGTCAACTATGTGTTGTCTAAATTTAGGAAGACAAGACCTTTTTCTAATTTTGTATGTGTTGGTCACATTTGGCATTTTGAGTACCACAACAACTCCAGAAAGTGATTCACTTTCATTGTGAATTCTTAGGTCATCAACATGTTGTGGTAGATCAGCATCACTATCAATGGGTCTTTTCAAAATGTTATAAAAGGCAATTTACTCAATTCAGTTATAGTGTCAATCCACATACAGAATGGTATTAATAATGTATTAAGTATGTATATCCCTGACAGAACAGGATGTTCATCACCCACAATGTGATTCTTTGGCACTTCTAATTTTAACAACCTAATTATCTCAATAGTGTTTTGAAGTGCTATCCAATCCTCATATGACTTGCTAAAGGAGGTAGAAAGTTTGAGTAGCATTAAAACAGATGTCTTATATTATCTCCATGTCAAACCCTATCACTGTAATATGGGTGCCTTATCCTGATGGGCTCCATGTGTTCTGTGTGAGATGGAGAGGTAGCTATTAAACACTCTAATGTAACAATTTAAAATCAACTGTTTAGTCTCTTTAACTATGAAATACAATACATTATTGCATCTAATTATAGACATTGTGTATGAAGAATAGGTGTCGCGATCCTAATTAGATTAATTAAACACGTAACTAAAGTTAAAATGCCAATGAACTTTATTCGGTGAATTTACAAATGAACTAAATACTGATTTAAGCAATTAAATAGAATGAACAATTAGATAAAATGTCACGAAGAATATCACAGACAGTTGTAAAACTAAAGAGGGAAGAGCTGTGTCCGGGGCTCAATGCCTCGGGTACAGCACGCGTCTCACACTTGGGATGTCTCCCGGGGTTGCTACGGCAACACAACGACTGTCTCTTACAAAATTAATGGTTAAAGGAATTAAATAATAAAATAACTGAATAAAAGAATGGCCTTATTCGTCTAGGGTCAAATAAGGAATAACAAAGATCCGGGTGGATTGCGATTGAATTGCTCTTGTGGGATTAATTCCCACAAAGATGTATATTCTAAACTACAGCAAGGTACTAAAATGAACGTAAAATATCTGTGCACTAAGCGTAGTGCAGAAAGAAGAGGTTTTCTGGTGAAATGAATATTTCACAAGAAAGGGCGACTCAGAACTCAATAAGTGGTGTTATTCAGTCAAAAGTTTTTATCTAAGCCGTCGATCTGGGGCTCCGGCTTCCCCAGATGGAGTCGGTGGTGTGACATTCGGTCGAGGCCATTATGCATCCAACTTCCACTGTTAGCTTGTCCAATGAGAGATGGGCAGGGCCCAGGGTTGCCAGGCGTCCCGTTTTGGGCGGGACAATCCTGTCATTTCGCCAAAATCCCTCGGTCCCGCTGTAGCATTAAAATGTCCCGCCCACCCTGTTTTCTAGGTCAATGCACGGCACGTGACCTTTAACTGCCAACAGTGCCAAGCCCGGTATAAATACCAGCGGTATTTATACAACAGGCGAACACTACAACTGCAACATTCAAAAACATTGCACCAGTCCATTAAGCCTAGACTAGATATTCCGTTTCCACATCCACACAATTGACCATTTGCCTTGTAAGTTTTGTTTTGTTTTAAGTATTGTTTTGTTTTGAGGGGGATGACTGAGCAAAAACGGGAGGTGCAGAGTTGAGCAATGGAGGGGGGGGGGGGGTTGTCCCTCAGAATCTGGCAACTCTGGCAGGACCAGACCGAAAGACGTATCGGAATCACCACATAGGTAATAAAATCTAGAGTTCATGTTGGAAAAATGGATTGTCCGAATTTGCCACAATAAAAGTGTATTGCATGACACAATAAAGTAACACGTATCTTTATCGCAGTAACAAAGAAAACAAATACAGAAACTAAAGCAACCAATCACAGGTTACATACATGGATTACATAATACATGGATATAGAAATGGATATGTAAATGGGTGGTTACCTGTATGATCCTGTATAATATACTTCTGGTGGATGATCCATGGGAAATTGAAATATGCTACCGGATGGGGGAGCAAAACCACCAATGGAAGATGATGCTCGCGGAAAATGATACTGTGATGACTTATGTGCATTTTTAAATGATTTTTGTAAACTTGTAATCATTCGGATACTTTTCATATTTCAAAACTTACTTTATTTCGTATGTTATTCCCATTACACACAACTTGATGCAATTCAATAAGCCTAATTGAAATTTTATTTCAAATTCAAGTCGCTTTTCTTCTAAGGCAAGCCGTCTGAATTCCAGCTCTCATGCCTTATCTCGATCAGCCAACTCCAATCTAAATTTTTTCCATTTCCATTTTCTGTTGTTCCCCTTGCATATGTGTTTTCATATGCTTCTCATCCTCCCACTTTTCCTTCTCAAAGGACAAACGTTGCTTATGTATCTCCACTTTTGAATTGCATTTAGTTGTATACAATTCTTCTAACTTTTGTTATGCCGACTTCCTGCTTGGCCCGTCGGCTTGACCTTAAGCAGTATTTCTTCTTCTTCTTCTTCTTCTTCTCCGTCGGCTTCAACGTACGATGATTCCAATCTTCTTTTATGTTTAGTCACGTTTTGTGGTTCAGCTAATGGGTCCTCATTCCCATCGCTTCCCTTCGATGTAACGGGAAAGCACCCGCTGCTGCAGCTGTTTTGTGCTTCTTCCTGATTTTGTGGCACTTCACGTATGGCCTTTGTAGCCGTTTGTGACCTTAAGCAGTATTTCTTCTTCTTCCAACTTGTTGTAAAAAGCCGTCAGTGGCGGCAGTTGTCTCTCTTCGAACACATCGAACGATGACAGGTGTTCGTAAGGGAAAACTTGTTTGCAAAGCAAACAATCCAAGACTTGGTCAGGGGACGAACCGTCAACTGCAAGAGGCGCATGTTAGGCGGTCACTTTGAAGCGATCTTTGCCATGCGTTAGTAAACTCGACGTCAATTTTTCTAGACTCGCACTCAAAAATCCAAAACTGTCTAGGAAACACAATTCGCCGACAGAAAACGAAATGTAATTTTGTAAATTTTTTGCGATACATGTTACATGTGGTACATGTGGATGTGGTATTTGTCTTATAGACTGCATCAACAGGTGGCTGTCACAATCTCCTTATTGCAGCAAGGACAAATCCCACTGCGGTTGTTACCTTTTTTTATACGCTGCCAAAGATTCTGCCCTTCTATTTAATATAAATTTATTATTAAAATGGCAATAAGTAAACCGTGTTACTTTTACTTACCCAAAGGGATACAATGATGACTTTCGTAATGGAAGGTCAGATCGTAGTCATCCTCCATCTCATCCGTTTCTAACTCACAAAACACACATTTAGTGAGGTCACAACCGTTCTTCAAAAATCTAATTAAAGATTTTCGATTTTTAATGGCCAATATATCCTTACTCCATTTCCCAGCATGAATGTTGTGTTTCTTGCTCAGGTGATCAGCCATGTTTTTGTAACTGGCATGACAAAGCAGACACGTTTTATTTGAATTATATGCATTAAATAGGACATTGTATGATTAAAAGTCAAAAGTCAAAAGAAAGAATCATGTAAAATGCAAACAAAAACAAAAAGTTAAGCTCAGGTTATACAGATTAAATTTTTTAAAAGCATTTAATCGACGGTATAATGCTTCTGACTATGAACAAAAACTTCATCGTTGGTGACGTCGTCGTTATCAGTATCAATTATTTCAACAATTTGGCCGCCTTCCACTTCAGGTTTCATAGTTTCTGAGAATCAGAAGGTGGCCAGGGATAATCATTGATTTTTCTAACTTTGTCCGACATAATCGAGAGATACGATTTGTGATGCTCAAAAATGTTTTAATCAAACCACTAAACTTCTACAATAAATAAGCAGTATTTCTTCTTCTACAATAAATCTGTTACATAAGATTAAATACGATTATTTAATAATAAATGTCAATTCTCTTAAAAACAAAACTTGGTCAAAAGAATAAAAAAGCACTGAATAAATCTGTTACAAAAGATTATTTTAGAATTAAAAAAAAAATTGTATGAAACACCATGCCAGTCAAAAGAATAAAAGAGCTAAATAAATCCATTACACAAGATTAAAAGCAGTTATTTAAGAAGAAAACAACACCCAGTCATAAACAAAAAAATCTAACTCAAAAATCATTGGATCCTACTTTGTCTTCTTCTACTCTGTTTTGGTTTGGCTGCATCAACGGCTGGTTCCTCGGAGGAAGTCGATGGTAATGCATCTGACAATTCGTTTAAGCAGTTGGTAATGGCGTCGTAAATCTCGGCTTGCTTCTTGGTCATTTCAGATAATTGTTTACTGGTCATGACGATAAACTTGTGCGGCTCGTTCTTCTTGACCAATCGAACCGTCGTCAGCAAATTTTCGTTTTTCTCGATATGCGCGACCAAATTGGCAGCACCCACGTCTAGGTTGAACTGTACCTTCGTTTTGGATTGGTTTGCCTTTGTAATTAACCCTTTAATTTTAATCATTTAAACTTAATATAAATGAAGTTGTAAAAAATGTACAAAACTGTAAAGAACAAAGATTAAACAAGAACAAAGATAAAAAATTTTCTAAAGTTATTTAATGTTTATTACAAATAAAATACAAAAAAAATTTAAAAAACTTAAGTTACTTGGATACATCACGTTACCACTTCCTGTATAGTTCATCCGTCTGGCCAAAAAATCTGAAATATAAAATAAAAATAAAATTCAAAGAAAAAACGAAACAAAAACCAATTTGCATACCTAATGGATTCGATATACCCGTTAAATTCGGATATGATTCTAAAAATAAAATGAAAAATTCAGAGAAAAAATAAATCAAAATTTGATTTTGCATACCGTTCTGCTTAGAAGGGTTGGAATCCAATTCTTCATTTCCAGTCACAGCTCATTCCTGATCAGTTGCTTCACCCCCATATCTTGTGGGAACTCCTAATGACATCAAACTATCTTCCGACTCATCACTGATCCATCCATCCAACGCAGAATCTCTTATTACAATTATCACAACCTTCAAATGAACATGTGAGACCTTCCATCAACATGCAATCCCTTTTCACAAATTTCTCCCAACAAAGTTGATCGTGATTTGCCATGTTGTTTTGTGAAAGTGAATTTTTGAAGTGTTGAAAGTTGATTTTGCCCTCTATATATATCCAAAACAGACCAAAGTACATGTCTGCATCGAGATTAAAATGTGCAAGAATGGATGACATGATGTAAAATTAGTAAGCTAAACACAATCGAATTTATGCTTAGTTATTTCTAATGTTTTATGATGTATAATGTAATATAAATGTGGATATTAGCTTACCTCAAAATGAATATTGTGATTTGATTCACACAGGGGACAAGAATGAGACAAACTTACTCTTGTAAAGATAAGCTAATATGATTAATAATAATCTTGCAAGGCGTTGTTGTGTCATATTATGCTATAAAGTAATTGTTTCAAATGGGTTGCATAATGCTGACAATAATATTAAGTTACGTAATTATCAATTTGGTTTTTTTTTTCACCATTGCCTAAGCGATTGTTTTTAAAAAGAAAAACAAAAAAAGCAAAGATTTACATCATTTACGGTATCATTTAAATAGCAAACAGAGCAAAACCACAGAAAAATCATATGTGAGATTTCATTACATTTCTAATAAGCAACTAAAGCATATTTGTTTAGGAAAACATTACAGCTGAATTTAAAATTTCTTACCAATTAACAACATTTTTCCATTATTATCGGATGGATTTCCATATAATTCAGAAATTGTTCTGGACCCATTTCCAGATAGGTTCCACCGAACAAATGATAATGACCGCTCAAACGTGTCAAAACATCGTAACTTTCATTGATGTGTTTCAAAGAAAAGTCGCCAAAACAAAGAATGTCGACGGTTTCCTTTGCAGTTGGATCTTTATCGACCTTTTCGTAAGCTTCAACGTTCATTTTGAAACGATCATTGACAACCTGATATGAAAAATGATCAAAGACCAGCTCCTTTTTTGATGGTAACATGTATCGAGAGAAGCAATCCTTGTCGTCCGCAACAAATCGAACATGTAAATGTTATTGGGAAGACCAAAACTTGCAATGACTGATGACATGACTATAAAATGTGCAAAAGAAATAATAATTGCATAAAACATATAGAAAAATGAGTTAGACGTGCATTCATCCAATCATTTTTATTTCTTTTTTTTTCGTTTACGCAAATAAAAAGTTTACCTGCCTGTTTTTTGATGAAACAAATATCAAGTTGTGAGAGAATGGAACAAAAATGTTTAACTTGTCACTTGCAAGTGACAAATTCAACTGGTTAATTTAACCTTCAAATGCACATGTAAGAATTAGTCTAATTAAGGTTAGTTATATAAACCGTTAAACAAAATGATTATGCCAAATGAGTGACATAAACATTTACACATAAGTTAATGGATTTTAAATGGTTAGGCCTAACGCGATGGTCGAGCAGATAACGGATTCAATAGTCTTGGTCACAGCACATATGCATTAAATCACTTCTTTTTTATTGTAAAATTGTATATGTTGTCTGATTTTTCTTACAATATTGTAAAATCAACTTTTGATATCATTCATTAAAGTAGGTAGAAAGTGAGACTTCTGGCACAGTCAAAAATGATTTATGACCCTCATAGATCAATCAATGACAGGTCGACCACGCCCGCTATAATTACGGACCACTCCCCCTCCCAAATTATACCACAAACCCTTAATTAATCCGAGTTATGACATTCTAATTATCCCCCTAATACTAATTACTCATTATTTACTCCTAATTAACCCTAATTAACCCCTCTAATTTCCCCACACAATTCCCTCAATTAACCCTGAAACAAATCACCTCCTCAGGCACACCCCCAAGGTAGAACTAAGTCTGACCAATAGATGAAGGGATTCCCCTTATGACGTCATAGACTAGGGAGGGGGAAAATAAATATCCAAAGGGTATTCCCCCATACGCCATCGACTGAAAAATAAACTAAAGACCCACCCACCAACTAACGAGCAACCAACCAAGCTCTTACATCCCCAAGAAATACTCCCCACCCTCCTCAAGGCAAAGCAGACAACCAATAGTTGAAAAGGGATTCCCGATGAAGCCACTACTACAGTTATAAACCCACCAACCAAACTGCAATTCGTTTGTACGCAGTTTTTTTTTCCTACAGAAAAAAAAAATTGGTCGGTGACGAAGACACCATCCACAAACGAAGACCCTCGAGAAGATCGTTCTCGAATGATATGCGTAGCGGCTTATTAATCGAGAAGTTCCCTCATAGATTTTCGCAGTTACCCCTGAACCCTCTACTCACTAGCAAGTTCAGACACCCCTGTCTGGAAACCACGTGACGCATACACCCCTTATATAAACCCATTTCTCTCAGTTCAGTAGATTCAGATTCGCTTCTTCTACAATGAGCAGATCTGACCTACCTCCTGTTGGTTGCGTCATCCACTTCGAGGGATTCTCCGTGTCCAATAGTTTCATGCCAAAAGAGTTGGGTGTCTCATTCACTTATAAGGAAACTCCTAAGCGGTACACCTTCTCTGTAGAGAAAGATGCCGAACATTCCTCTGCCAAATTCAAAGCCTGCGCTCATTGGCTGACTCGTAACTTTCACGGTATCCAGCTAAAAGACAGGATTGGTGATGTTTTGGTTAAATCTATCCCGATAATTTTGAGAGACCTGCAACAAACTTGTTTCGAAGAATCTCGCAGGCCAGTCATTGGGTATAAAGGTGGAAACTACGAGCGAAAAATGCTTCTGCTCGCCAATGTTCTGTTCATCAACCTCCAAAAATGTGGATGTCCCAGATATGAAGGTTTGTTTCGCTCATCCAATCATAATATAATTTACGATCTCCACGAGGTCATTTCCGGAAACGGACCAACCAATTGTGCTTTAGTGAAAGCCTTCTTCTTCAAACGTTGGGTGCTGGACAATCAGT
>JAQIXT010002053.1:0-12412 GCA_034700445.1 Stenotaenia linearis
TAAATGCTAAAATTGTCATAAAATTAACTAATTGTCAATAAGTCAGTCAACAATTAGTTATCCTATGCAATTTATATATGGAAATCATGATCAAGAGCAAACCCAAAAATTTATTTTTTCGGGTTTTATCGGGTTCCACCCGATTTTCCAAAAATCGGTTCCGGGGGTAAAAATCGGGTATTTTCGGGTTTAACCCGAAAAATTCATACTATAATTATATGTAAGTCTGACTTATAATGTGTTGTGTTGTGATGGCTTGTTTTTGTCATATCAATTTGTGAGATTATTTTTAAAGGAATTGTACCGTGACGCATAATTTCATGATTGGTATGACAAACATGCGGTTTCTGGGAACCAATTGATTACATAAAATAAGGTTAGGGAGAGTTTGCAGAGGAATTTCTATTTAAAGTTTTCATACTTTTCCATATTTCCATACTTGTATGTGTATTAAACAGAAACATATCTGAAAGGTATGGAATGGAAATACATTTGCAAAGTATGAAAATACACATTTACCTTTATTAATATGCAAGTGAGTTTTAAAATTACTCATTTTACATGTAAAATACTCTTAAATACTAATAAAAAATTGAAAATAGCATTATATACTGACACAACAATGACCATTTCAGTACAAACCCCAAAATCTTTAAGTATAATATACACAAACTTTGCATTTTTCATTACTTATTAACATTTTAATTCATATAATTACATTTCTCCATACAAATAAACAACACAGTGCCATTCAACCATACTTTTATTCACTGAAACTCACAACACCTGAAATAATAATTAGAACTACAATTATAACAATAATTATAACAAACATTAAACTAATAACAGTATAAGAAAATGAAAAATGCTAATTAATTTTTTTCAACTTGAATTAATGAGATGAATTTCAATTTGTAATTATCTCTTTCAAATTAAACTAATTAAACTAATTATAATTACAGGTTTTGAATCAATAGATTGGTCAGCCATGACAGCTTTAAGTTCTCACTTGTTTGTGGTGTGAAAATGGAGATAAATGGGGAGTGGATGTGACAATTTTAGTTTTCTATTTTTAGTTTTTGTAAAAAAAATTTAAGAATTTGAAAAATGTGGGGGTGTGAATGGAAATGTATTTGTGTTAATGGATTTTGTGGCATTGAGAGGTTATGTAATAAAATGAGGTTGGTTTTGAGATTTTTAATGTTTTTAGTAACCTTGGTATTTAGAGTTGTTGGAATGAGGAAGGGTGATAAGGAAAGTGAAAGTGTTGTGGGGTTGCTGTAAGGTATTGGTTTTTTTTTTTGTTTGAAGAATTGGATTGGAGTTTTTCTTAAGTAATTCCCAGTGTGGTGATATTGTGTGTGGGAGATTGTGTGTTGAAGGTGAGATTAGAGTGTGGTGATTGTGAAGGGAGTTTTAGGGTAATGGTTTTTTTTAAGTGTTGCAGTTAGTTGTTTGGGTTTGTTGGAATTGTTAGGTTTTGTGCAAAATTAGCAATGAATATGGAGAGGCTTGTGTAGTTTTGCAAGAATAGGGAGAATTTGCTGATGCTTCACAAAGGTTTTGCAAAAATTAACAAGAATTTGTGGTTAATGTGGTAGAATCAGCTGTTACTTGCAGAAATTTTGTGAAAATCTGCAAGAATTTGCCAAAATTCAGCAAAAGATGAGCACTGTTTGCTAAAATATTGCAAACAAAGAGCAGAACTTTTGTATGAATTTAAAAAAAAATAATAACTACTTGCAGAAATTCTATAAATTAATAAAACACCAAAAATCATCAACAATTTTTATCAACTTTACAAAATATTTTTTAAAAAAAAATCCATACATTTTCCTATTAAATTCAAAAATGACAAAAAAACCCAAATATTCCCATACCTTTCCCTTTAACTTCAAAACCACAAAAATAACTCCCAATCCATTAAATTCTCAATACCAAACCCACATTTCCCATAACACACTACAGAATCCCATTTCCAATACTTTTCTCTAACATCTCCAAAAATAGCGTTGTCAACGCATGCAAAAATTTCAAAATGACAGTCAAATTTTCTTGTCCAACTCAACCAATCCCAAAAGAATTTCAACTTCTTGCAATTTCCTCAGTGACATTTCCAAGAATTTTTTTTTTCTTTCCTTTTTTTCTCATTTTTAGCCAAATTTAGTCAAATTTGGAGGCTTTTTGCTTAATTTGGTGCAAAATATCATAAAGATGTAATCAGTATGTAAATTAGATCAGTTGGTAAATTTATCTAATTAAGCTCATAAAAGCTGCATTTCTTGTCATAAGGATGTTAACTGAGTTTGCTTTGATGTATTATATTAGGAAGAGGCAACTGGTTGAGTTGTTTCCTGGTAGCTGTCATGGAGATGCCATGGTGATCTTGTTTGTGGTGTTGAGAGTTGAGGGTTTGGGTTTTAGTGAATTAAGTTGATGGACTTTGGTGAATTTTTTAAAGTTGTGGTGAAATTTGGGATTGGTTGAAGGAATTTGCTACTTTTTGCAATTATATGCAAAAATTGTGCAATAATCAGCAGTAATTTTTCAAATTTGGCTAAAATTAGCAATAATTTACAAATATTCTGCAAAGTCATCAAACTTCTGTTAAAATCAGTAGAATTACACATATTTGGGGAAAATTATTAATTTGCAGAAATTTTGCAAAGTACTTGAAAAAAATCAATAAAACTATAGAAAACTCAACAATTTACCAAGAATTCTGCAAATTTATATTATTCTTGAAAATCCTGCACAAATTTATAAAATTTTACTCCAAAAATTTGCAAAATTTATTACCAAAAATAAATTAAGCAGAACATTTGAGAAAACAGCAGCCCCTTGCAAAACTTCTGTAATAATTATCAGCACTTACAAAGTATAAGCAATTTCAATAATTGCAGTTTCCAAACAATTTCCAAAAATTTCCAGGAATTCTGCAAAAAATTTAAAAGAATATAAAAAAAAAACTAAAATCAATAAACAATAAAATCACTTTTCCCAGAAATTTACCTCAGTTGGAGCCAGACAGGTTCAATAATCAAACCTGTCTGACTTCCATATTAAAATTTATATTAAAAATTTTTATTCATAAATCCTTTGATGTGTTACAGGTATACACACTTCCAATGGCAATGGCTTAGAAGGTCCAATTTTTACTCAAGAACCAGACGATGTGATTGAATTCTCCAATTCAAGTGGAGTGAGAGTTGACTGCAATGCCGAAGGCAATCCTCAGCCGACAATTGGCTGGCAATATTCAGATGGTTCACCCATTAGCAACATCACAAATCTGAGATTCGTACACCCCAATGGAACTTTATTCCTACCGCCTTTTAAAGCCGAGGAGTATCGACAAGATGTTCACACTGCCACTTATAAATGCACTGCCACCAATATTGTAGGAACTATTTTCAGCAGAGATGTTGCAATTAGAGCAGGTATAATTAATTTTATAGCAATTATAATTTTTCAGTAAGTTTTTTTTAGGGTTAACCGATTGTGACCAGATGCGGACGAACCGAGTAAATCGCGAAAGTTGATTTATGAAATGTTGAAACAACATTAAAATGTCATTTAAAAAACATTATTTCAACACTAACTGTTAAATTAACATTTACACTGTAAATGTAAAATTATTTAAAAACGTTAAACCAGACGATGTGGTTTATTATTATATATTATATTATTATATATTATATTATTATATAAACAATAGAGAGATTTAGCAGAGCCAAACTTCTAACTTGTAACTTGTAAAATTCTATGTCAACTACACGTCTAACTTGTACCATATTACCCCGGCTTGGCCGGCATGCCGGGAAAAGCGGGGTTGACCAACTTTGAATATCGGAACAGTTGGTCCATTTTCCGGCATGCTGCAAAAACCGAAGAATCATCTGATCCAGTTAATCGCAACACCAGCGATTATCACTATATTGTAAACTCAATCAAACATGTTAAAGTAATTTAAACATGTTTAAACTGAATAGTATTTTTATTTTTTGAGTTTAGACAGATAATAAACTCAAAAAATAATTAAATTTTAATTCAAAAACATTTTAAGAACTTATTTAAACTCAAAAATTGGGTTTAAATAAGTTTAAAATTTAAAAACAAACTGATTTAAACTTTAAATCAGTTTGTGTTTGTGTTTCTGGCTACTTAACATAAACATAAATTTCGGATTTTCCGGCACTGTGGTCAGCCCTGCCATTTTCCGGCATGCCGGCCAAGGCGGGGTAATACTGTAGTTAACATATAAGTTGCACGTTACAAGTTTTGTTTCGCTGAATCTCTCTAATAAAACAACATTTAGAATTGAAAGTTATGAACATTCAGTTGATGCCACATCTATTCAACATTGAATCAGCATTAAAAGTTGGAATAATGTCTTTTAAAGTTGTTAAAGTTGTCTTAAAGGTCAGTTACACTACAGATAAAAATGAACACAAGTTTGAACTTAGCGTAACAGTCTAATCCAAAGAGATAGATCTTTCTAGGCCTAGTGAGAAGGTCAGGGTTTATTTGAAAGAGTAAGAGAGAGAGAGCGTCTTCTTTAAGAAGATATAACTGTACACTAAATCACTATTACAATTATTTTAACTTATCACCATTGTTGGAATAACATAGAGAAGAGCATGTTCTACAACAACTAGCTAAAAGGCTTAGGAGTAAACCCTTTATAAGGCTAAAGACCACAATATAAATAATTGAACAATATTAATGAGCAAAGTAATAGAGAAAGATTACTGTAGGCTGCAACAAGACACATGGTTAAAGCAGCAACTAAGCTTTACACAGACAAGGTTCGCAGGTGCGCTGGATTTTTGGACAAGAATTTGTATGTTCTTGACTTGTTGGCTGGTAGCAATACAATGGAAGTGGCTATTGAGAACAAGAAGAAGAAGAAGAAATACTGCTTAAGGTCACAAGCGGCTACAAAGGCCATACGTGACCTGCCACAAAATCAGTAAGAAGCACAGACACCAGTGCAAGGTAATTTTATCTGAGCCAGGAATGGAAACAAGGAAGAGGGCTGCTTCGTCAGCTAATTCGCACATGCTATTGTCGAACGAGCAGAAAGGGGTTAGCATGGACTTCAAGTTATAGCCTCATCTTCACCCGTGCACTATCAGCCAACTAACAAATGTCATGTATCTGTTGACATTTGCTTGTGTAATTTTAAACAAAATGCTCGAGTTTTATTAGCAGTGCCGTAACTATGTAGGAGCAAACTGGAGCAGCGGTTCCAGGTTGGACGAGGAAAGGGCTGGACAGGGAAGGGGGAGGCTTGAGTTAAACAGAAAAGCCTGGTTTTTAAATTATTTTTAAGGCTATTTTATCTTTAAAAGACTCCATGTTAAGCTGAAAAAGGCCTTGAAATGCCTAGAAAAGTCATAAAAAGACTTTAGTACCAAAATAAAGCCTTTTAAAAGCCTGTAAAGGCCCGAAAGGTTTTTAAAAAAAAATCTAAAATGCCCAAAAAGTGGCCCCAAATGACCCAAACAAAAAACAAAAAGATTTTTGCTCGAGGCCTGAAAAAATTTAGTTATGGCACTGTTTATAGGGGTTGTTATTACAGTCGGACCCGCTTATAGCGTCAATCAAGGGACCGGGCTTAAATAGAGGCTATAAGCGGGTTGACGCTACAAGCGAATCTGATTACAGCGTCAAAGTGTTGGCCGGACCGCACTAAACGTGACGCTATAAGCGGGTTGACGCTATAGCCGAGGTCGCTACTGGCGGGTCCGACTGTACTTGCAACAGGATACAAAATAATATAATCATGAACCATGAGAGAAATTTATTTTAATTAAAACATGCAAGAATTTCCAAGTGGTCTGATTACAAAAATCCCAAATACATTCATAATGATTTCATAACTATTTTTATTTTTCTCATTCAGTTACAATTCAGCCGTTCGACGTTTACGTCTACAATGTTTACATCATTCGGGGGAACACTGCTGTCATCAGATGCCATGTGCCAAGTTTTCTCACAGAATATGTGGAAGTCCTTTCATGGATTAGAGACGGCGCGTTCACGATTCAAGTCAATGGCATAGAAAAAGGTCGGTTTTTCAATAATCTTCAACAGATCTTCAATGGTGTTTTCAATTCTCAACTTATTTTTTACAGATGGAAAATACGCCGTTCTTCCAACCGGAGAATTATTGTTGAAAAATGCCGGCCCCGAAGACGCGCAAACGACGTTTCGATGTCAGGCCAGACACAAGCTCACAAAAGAAATCAAAACTAGTGTTTCAGCGGGGAAATTATTCGTGACCGGTCAGCAAAATTTCAATAATTTACGCAGAAAATTTGCAGATTTTTATTTTTGTTTTGAAATTTTTTACTGAAATTTTATGGTTTTTACCGTGAATGTCAATTTGCTATTCGCAGAACCCGAAGGCAACGTGCCACCAAGAATGTTAATCCATCAGACATCAGTTGTCGCTGAAGAAGGTCAGGATGCAATTATTCCATGCGTGTCTAATGGGCATCCAGTCCCTGAAGTCAAGTAATAAATCATTGCCAATTGTGATAAATCGAATAAGTCTAACATCCCTGGTAATTATTTTCTAGGTGGTTTTCTAGTCTTTCCTCTGTGATCAAACCGATAACGGAGAATGCGCGATACAAAATAGTCCAAGGAGCTTTAATTATAATTGATGTGCAACAGTATGATGCTGGGAAGTTCATTTGTGATTCAACAAATGCTGCTGGGACTCAGCAGATGGAAACTGAGCTGGTGGTTTTTGGTGAGGGTTTTTTTAATGCTCTTGAATAAGTTGTGGCATATGTTTGAGGAAATTTGAGATCTTTAGGATGAGTAATGAGTTTGGGAAGGAAATTCTTTGAATTGGATGAAATTTAGGGGATTAAGTAAATATTCAGTATAAAACTGAAGGAATTTAGTTTAAATTGCTATAAATTTAGCAAGAAACTACAGGAATTTGATAGAACTTAGAAAAAATTAAAGAAATTTAGTAGAAAACTATAAAGAAATTTAGTGGTAATTTGGTAGAAATTGTAAAAATTAATGGAAGGCTATGAAAATTTAGTGGCAATTTAGTAAAAACTGCATATAATTAAGTAGAAACTGCAAGAAATTAAGGGAAAAAACTGCAGAAACTGCAAAAAATTAAGAAAAAAAACTGCAGAAATTAGTAGATAACTTCAGAAATTCAGTGGTAATTTAGTGCAAAGTGCAAGAATTTAAGAAATAGTATTGAAATTCAGTGATAATGCGATAGAAATTGCAAAAGTTTAAGAGAAACTGCCAAAATTCATTAGTGTTTAGTATACAAATTGCAAAAACATAAGAGAAACTGACCATTCACCAAAGTATTTATGCTTTGTTTGAGTGCTCGTAACTTTTCTGACACCTCTTGCTAACAACTCGTTATTGTTAAAAGAACTTTTATATCCTCTAACATGCATGGGTCTTGGAGTCTAATCTTCCTGAGTCGCTGTCAGGGTGGTGTGCGGACTTCAATTAGGACATTGCGGACATTAATAGAGACAGCGAATCTCCACCTCGGATTGTATGTCCTTAAACCGCTCCCTCTCAGGGATGGTCTGAAGTTCCTCGGTATTACGATCTACCTCGAGCGTCCACCCAAGGTGGCCTGGACTTTTGTCAAACAGGCTTGCTACACCTTATCCAAAGCTCCACAACAGAAGCTCTTGTGTGTTGAATGGATGGTGTCACATCTCCATTACACCCTGAGTGGGCTACTTCACACAGGTGGTCTCTGTGCAAAGATTATGGCCTCTCAGAAATGTTATCAGAGGCTGGTTCCAACTGCCAGTGAGTTTCTTACTGATAATAGAGATCAAAACGGCTTTTGCCTTCTAGCTCTAACTTATGCCCTCTAACATGCATGGGCAATTTAATTTTCATAATGCTGTTTTCAATATGCAAAGTAACATAATCAATATATTGTTTCAGGGCGTCTTTTTGCTACCATAACACCGCCCATAGCTGTAATCGACATCGGCCACAAAACCACCTTCAATTGCGAAGTGACCGGTTATCCGATCAAAAATATCCAGTGGTTCAAAGATGGAAAGCAAATCTCCTACTTGGAAAACCAATTGAACAAAAACAACGCTTCGCTTACGGTTAAATCCGTAAGCGCTGCTGATAAAGGAATGTACCAATGTTTTGTTAGGAATGATTTTGATGTTGTTCACGCTTCGGCGAGGTTAAAGTTGGGAGGTATGTGATTTTTTTGTTTATTTTTGTTGATGTAAGTTGTTGATTTGTTTATTTTGCTGCAGATTCACCCCCGGAGTTGTTGGCGACTTTCGACGAGAAGATTTTGAGGCCAAAGGAGGTTTTGAGCATTTTTTGTGAGGCTACTGGGACTCCAACACCTGAAATTAGTTGGTTTTTGGATGGGATGGCAGTTAGGGGGAGTAGTCAGAAGGAGTCAGCAGATAGTGTCATCAGTTGGTTGAATGTCACAAATACAAAGGCTGAGGATGGAGGTGTTTATACATGTCTTGTGAAGAATAGGAAGGGAAGTGTGGAGCATTCAAAGAGGATATTTGTTCATGGTGAGTTAGATGGTTTTTATTCAGTATATGTTGTTTCTTTTGTGGCTATGATAGAATTGAAATATTCTGATTTATAGAATTTACAAAAAATTGCATATTTCTTGTAGAATTTGCAATATCTTTTGTAGAATTTGCAATAACTCTTGTAGAATTTGCAATATCTCTTGTAGAATTTGCAATATCTCTTGTAGAATTTACAACATTTCTTATAGATTTTGCAATATTTCTAGTAGACTTCGTGGAAATCGCAATATCTGTAGTATAAATTGCTATTTCTCTTATTGAATTTACAGAATTTACAAAAAATGTCACATTTCTTGTAGAAATTGCAATATCTTTTGTACAAATTGAAATGTCTTTTGTAGATATAACAATACATTCCCAATGAACAATAACTCACAACTCTTTCAAAAATCCACCACAATTCATTCATAGGTAAACTCCAAGCTCGAAGTCGTCCGAAAGTAACAGCAATATCCGGAGAAACAGTTTGGTTAAACTGTCCTATATTTGGATATCCTTTTGACACAATAACATGGGAAAAAGGTAAATTCAGTCACAAAATCGAAAAAAATCAATTAATTAATTAATCAATCAATCAATCAAACAGGTGACGACTTCCTACCCACTCACCTCGGCCAAGTAATTCAAAAAAATGGAACCCTTCGTCTACAAAAAGTTCAACGAGGCCGCGACGAAGGACGGTACATTTGCAGCGCACGGAACAGCAACGGCGAATCAGCGCGCGGATATGTTGATATTTCAATAATGGGTAGAAAATTTAGAAATATTCACATAAAAATTGTATAAAATTAAAATTCTGACATTTTATAATAATTATAAATAATTATAAATAACTTTCCAGACATTTCAGCATTTACGTTCCTCAGAATAGTATTAATCGAATATACTAATTTCAGTTCCGCCAAAAATAACGCCATTTTTATTTCAAGAAGATGTAGTGCGACAAGGATCGAGAGCCCGATTGCAGTGCGTTGTCAGTGATGGTGACACGCCGATTACAATAAAATGGTTAAAAGATGGTAGTGAAATTTCTAAAGCGTTAGGTATAACGGTTCGTGAGATTGACGAATACTCCAGCATACTCATGATCCCTGCCATCAGTCAGCAACATAATGGGAATTACACCTGTGTGGCCACTAACAAAGCTGCCACTGCTCTTTATACGACCAAGTTAGCGGTCAATGGTAGGCTACTACTCCCCAAATTTAATTACTTGTTTTTTTTTAATAGGTACAATGAAATTTAGTATAAATTAGTAATGGAATGAGAATGAAACATGAGAAATTAAGTTTGAAAGAGACAAGTGAACATGCTGATGTTGCTGTAATGTTGATTTGATGTGTTAGATTGTATTTTTGTTACATTATCTGACTTTTCGAAGAAGATTGCTGTTTGTGCAGATAAATCAGAGTTTGTTTTAAGAGCAGTTCTATTTTGTGCTTGAACATTGACTTTTAATGTTATATAGTTTTTCATAAATGCTGGACTGTCAATGTTTCATGAATCTTATTTTTATTGTTTTTTTTTTCGATGTTAAAACAATTGTAACATTGAAAATATATTTTAAAAATGAATTTTTTTTATTATATTAACATTTGACATTTTTAGGTAACATTTAATCAACATTAAAGTAACATTAGCTAATCAAATTTTATTTTGTTATGTACCACAGAAATTAAAATTTAGTGTTTGTGCAACACATTTTACGCTTGCAGAATTGACCGTGCAAAAAAATTACCAAAATACTTATGTAAATATATAAATTATGCAAACAAATGAAAATTTCAGTAATATAACAGAAAATTTGTAGATTCTTATTTTTGTTTAAAATTTTTCTTACATTACAAATTAATGCAAATCAATTACAAAAACAATGCAAAACTATAAGCAACAAATGTCTTTCGCATATACTGTAACTCTAAAATTCAAAATACAATATACTGCAACCAACTAAAGAAACTAAAACAATTTCAACTCAATATAATCATTATATAATCTTACAAAACAAATGAATTAACAATACAATTTTATTCCAGACTACAACTAATTATCTCATATACAGGTACTCGAAGACCGGACATCCAGACATCACAATAACCACAGGAGAAAAAAAAAACAAATCTAATCATTCCATATAAATCATTTACATATTTTCTTTGCAGTTGCGCCACAAATAGTGCCTTTTTCATTCCCACACGAAAACATTTATGAGGGAGTATTGGTCCGGGTTTCATGCGTAGTTTTTCAAGGAGATTTGCCTTTAGATCTATCCTGGTTTAAAGATGGAGTGCCAGTAACAACACACTCAGAAATCAAAATTAGAGTGATCGATGAACACTCCAGCATTCTAACCATAAATAATGTTTCTTCCCGGCACGCGGGCAAATACACATGTAGCGCGAAAAACGGAGCGGCCGAAACCAATCACACAGCCATTCTCACAGTCAATGGTAATTGTACATTGGAATCACACTACTTACGCTTTGCATTTTTACAGTTCCGCCAATTATCGTACCGTTCACATTCCAAGATGAGCATTTGTTAGAGGGGATGCTCGTACGCGTGACATGCGTAGTCGGTCGAGGCGATTTGCCAATGAAAATTGCTTGGCTCAAGGACGGGAATGAGATTCCCAAAGAATTAGTAGTCACTATAAGAGATTTTGATGAATACTCCAGTGTTCTTTCTATTGATCCGTTAAGCGCCCACCATAAAGGGAAATACACTTGCACTGCGACTAATCACGCCGGCTCCACAAACCATACAGCTGAACTCAGAGTTAATGGTAAAAAAGTTTTAGCAATGCAGTGTCAGGGCCAATTTCGAATTTCTTCTACAACTATCTCTTCTCATGCTGACCCTTGGTCTGTACTTGACTTCTTTTTTCTGACAATTACAAACAAAGACATTGGTTTTACAAAAGCATTGTGAACTGGGGGGTTGCGGTGTCATCTCGGCATTACTTACAGTACTTTGTTTATTATGATTTTGTATTTAACTTAATTGATTTTTAAGGCGTTATCAAAGACTTTTATGATTTTTTTTAAATTTTTACAGTTTAAGTAAATAATCCATACACTTTTATGAAAGAAAAACAATGTTCATGTACTTTCACAACCATAAAAGTCAAATTTTTGACATCAAATACAATATTTTCATCTATTTTATTATGTAACAACATTTAAAGGGTTCACAAAGCTTATATACTCATTATAATTCTAAAGAAATTATCACTTCTATACTATAATACTTTTTAAAAAATCTCTGAGTAGTATTCTTGTAGTGCAATTGAGTCATAATTATGACTATTCAACTATTCTTCATGTACTAATTTCATCTCAAATACTCTGATTTCAATCACAACTTACTTGCTGTCTATATTTCTGTCATTTTGACAATTAGATATTATAGAAACTGCATTTACTGTTAAAAAGACATGTTCATTGATTCTAATTCAATTATTGGACATGTTTTTTAATGTTATTTTTAAAAATAATGTATACTTTTGCTGAAAATTATGAAAAATATTGCAGAATATGCCAAATTCTGCTAATTTCCACAGAAATTGTGCCAAAATATGCACATTTCCTCAAAAGAATGGTAAAATAAACCAATTCTTGCAGAAAAATGCCAAAATCTGCTCATTTTTGCAGTAAAATTGCCAAAAAACTAATTCTTGCAGAAAATGAATCAATTCATATATAGTAAACATGCAAAAGTCTGCACAAAGTCCAAAGAATGGGCTGGTATTCACAAAAACTAGCCTAAGTTTTTGCATAAGTCAAAACTTAAGAATTTCGTACGCAAAATCTTAAGTAAAC
>JAQIXT010002054.1:0-12409 GCA_034700445.1 Stenotaenia linearis
TTAAAAAAGCGGTAAAAATGTGCATGGCACTATCTTTATTACCTCATTCAATGGCTGCAGCTGGACTGCAAGTAATTTGGGATTTTGTGAGGGAGAAGTATATTTCGACTCAACCAATGATTAACGTTCTGTCATAGATATTGGTTGTGCATAGTAACACCTGAAAGGTTTTCCGTATTTGGATTAATTAGAAGGACGAACAATGATGTAGAGAGTTTTCATTCAACACTGTTAAGTAGAATTGGAATTAGGCACCCCAATGTGTGGCAGTTTGTTTAGAAATTGTGCGAGATTGAGTTTTCGACAAGGAAAGATTTTGAAAGAGCTTCAACCGGACAAGTTATTCATCGATTACGGAAGTTAAAATATGTTTTAGTTGATAGTAGAGTTACTACCCTTATGAAAATGTCTGATCTGGTTTTAATCAAAACTAATCAAGAGAAATCAGGAGGAATCAGGATTGATCAGATCTGATCTGACTGGATTTCTGATCTGATGATTTCAGATCTGATTATCAAATTTGATCTGAATGATCAGATCAGCCAGATCCAAAGCTTCCTGATTAAAATTTGTCAGATCTGGATATCAGCCTATTCTGAAGAGCCACATCAGCCAGATTTAAACCCACTTCATAATCAAAATTGGTCAGATTCAAATTTGTATAGTTTGATCTGTCAGATCTGATAGATATGACCATTCACAGATCTGACACAGATCAAACATTCTAATCAGATCCAGATCAGATACTCTGATCTGAATCAGATTAATAATTTCCATAAGGGTGGTAACCGTGAGTTTTTGGAGTTGTGTTCAGTTGTTGTATTGTTTGTTTTACCTATACTTAATCTAATACTTAATTCATCGCTGAATTAAGTATTAGTGTTTCGACTCAACCGAGCCGAAATAAAGCGTGTTAACGTTTTATTGCATTTTATCCTATAATTTAAGTGTTACATTATTTTGCTGTGTTTCTGTTTCGGATCACATGTGGGTTGGCTTAATTTTGGCTAAGTCAACTTCGTGCTGTTCGTCCAAATATTAATCAGCGCAGTGTGTTTTTGTATTGTAAATTCAGTGTGAATTAGTTCAATTAGCTGAATTAATTCTAGTGCTCGATTTGGGATCAAATCGAGTCATCACTTCTATCAGTGTTATTTTTGTGTGAGAAAAGTGTGATAAAAATAAAGGCTTTTTTTTATTAAACAGACGTGTAATTATTCTACCTCGATTACATTATCTGGGAAACACCTTCGAGCAATCAAAGGTTAAGTTTACCCAAGTGACTGGACTAAGAATCACCACACCGTGTTATTCACAGGTTCGCTAATAGCACATGAAGACAAAACGTCCTTTTTGCCCTTCCTTATACCAGACTTCCGAATAACTTCATTCCGGTGCCAATCATTGATCAATGTTGATTGGCCTTAGAACCTTTTCAATCGAAATTTCACCGAGATCCGACCCATTAGTTGGAAAGTCGTCAGCATCATGAAATTCCTCTACCTGACTATCATCAAGAATCTGATTGAGCTTCTTGCATTCATCCTGAGGCTGTCTATATGCACGGCAGACAAACTGGTGCTCCAAACCGATCCAGAATCCATTGAATCTTCAACATAAGATTTCATATGGAATTGTTCGGAAACTTTAATGCACCCTTTCCCTTGGCATTCAATGCCCAGAAGACCTTGGTCTTCTGCCACTCCGGAACTCTTCATTGTCTCCAACGCCGAAATCCGATTATACTCGGTCAACAAATATTCCTTGACTTCTTTTGCAATGAATTTCGAATCTTCCCACTGATCTCCCAGACGGATCCACATTCCACCGTATGGCTATGCCCGATCATGACGTCCTCCCAGTTCGGCCGCGATCGGTACTTCGCCACTTCCCTGGTTTGACGTCAATTACATTGACACCGAGACGGCTCACAACCCAAAGGGCACATACGTCGTGGTGCAAGGGTCCCACCCGCAATCCTAATTTGATGTTCCCAGTGTTTCCCAAGCATGATACGTATGGGGGTCGACTGCCCCTGGACCCCTTTTCGTTGACCGGACACGTGACAGCCCTCCCAGTACGTGGTTCAGACAAACAACTGGAGTCATCTCTTTTTTCCTGCGGTCCTTAGACCCACGAACTGCAGGTATCAATGATTCAAGGGAACAATTGTCTCTCCTTCATGGCTCTTACTGCAATCCGGGGCTCCACGAGCACCTCACATGGGGTTTTGAACTTTGATGCCGTCCATGCATCCAACCAATGGCTGCAGCGAGTGCGTGCCGCCAATTGGATACGGGACAGTGGGAAAACTATCGCCTTCACACACATAGCTGCGTGCGTTTCGGCGATCGATTTCTGAAAAACTTGGCTGACTCCCGCCTTTCGATGCAAACATCCGTGGACAGAGTGAAGGAGTGCAAAACCGTAGTTTTGCATTCCTGGCATTTGCCCAGGCACCAATCCAGGGTTGTAACGGTCCCTCTCATGCCTTGAGGGTAGACGCGTGCCACCCTGGAATCACGTGATCATGCCTCGCATCTAGACTGCCTGTCTGGGCGAGCGGCACTCGATATTTTGACTTTGACTTGGTAACATCTTTCAGATTGTTTTCGCAAGTTCTGAGTCCGTCAAGCCTTATCTTGCTACAAATTACATATTTGTAGTAAAAATTCCCTTTCTTGATACTACAAGCCGTAATATCAAGATTTCATTGCGTTTCATGCACTTTGCGTTCATGCGAAGTGTGTGAGTTTTTACTGTATACTTAACAGCGATTGAAGTAGGCCTCCGTTGCCAAGCTGACAACGGAGCATTCACTCGTGTTCCATTTTCCCGCCCAATTTTCCCGAGACATTTAGAATTAGTTCAGTTAAATTTTTTGTTCACTTGTTTAATTCCATCTAAATTACATTATGTGTAATTCTTGTTGTATTAATTCGAATTACCTTAATCACGAATAAATCACATTGTTCATTTTGCCTTACACCTTTCGTATCTTTATTGTTCAATAATCTACTCAAGAAGCGGGAACACGACAAGAGAGTTCAAAAAAATTCAGCCCTGGACAGGCCCCAAATTGTGACTGGCTTCCGAGGTTTCCATCCTAGAGGCGGACGAAGGATCTCCGGTAATCGGTACACAATAATGAGTGGCACAGACAACGATTCACGTTTGGTTTGATGGCTTTATTCTGAAACTGATGAACTGCTTACATCGGTGACTGGTACGTCTCGATCCCACGCTGATGCTACGGCATCGGCAGGCCAAACGTTAGAGATCCCCTTTGGCGGCTTACATCGCGTCTCAACCCGCAGTATCAGCACTCACGTCCCGTAACACCATCTCTATCTACAGGCTTCATCGAATGTTGACATGCAGAGAACGAACATGTTGCGTGTTCACATGCTGGAAGAGTTCTCTCCGCAAGGTGTTCTCGGCCTTACCAAGTCATCTCGGATTGGTCACGTACTTCCGGTACATCTAAGTGACCAATCCCTTAATGGTACGACAGACAGTGCTGACCGGTGAGTCACCGGCGGTCACAAATGGATATATATATATGACACTGAGTAGGACATAGTTGTCTTTTAAATTCAAAATCAAAATCCGGAAATAACAACTTAGAAGACGACATATGCCAACTCCTACTGCTTTATGGCAAGTGTGCATTTGAAGCAGTTGCAATGGAATTTTTAAAAAAAACCAGGTAAATACAACATATAAATCTGAAAATTACTCTAAAATGAACATAATACACAATTATTACAAGAAAGAGCTACTTGGGTTGTTTTGTCTTCCATTTTTCCTTGCTCTTTCAAAACACATTTACATCTATTACAATGAAAATGTCGAATTCTTGAAGCCATTTGAAATGTGTGTTGTTTGAGAAAAACAAATTATGTAGTTTACTTTACTTCATTGATCCCCACTACAATTGGAGTCTACTTCTACAGGTCAACCACCCACTGACAACTGTCTGTTTCTTACCCAGTGACAAGGTCAAGATTGTTTATGAAAACTAGAGCATAGTTTGAAAGGTCAAACACCTGCTCACAACCCTTCTTACAATTATAGCCAGTGGCTATTTTGTAAACCCCACCATCTAGTGGTTTTTAAACAAAAAAGCCCTTAATGAAAATGTTTAGGGCAAAAATCTACCACCATAGGTCAGAGTTAAGGAATGGAGCATGTTAGCATTGGGAGTGTTAGGGATGACCATTCTCCTAGTTATCAATTCTTGGTACAGTGCAGAAAGGTAAATAGAAAATACCCCATTTTCTTTGTTTATTTGTTGTTTTTTTAAGATGGCGAAACACTACCAAATGAGCTTCATCAAAAACAAGCATTCAATGATTCCTTAATAATCTCTAATGTTGTTAAAAATGTCGACAGTGGTGTATATACCTGCATAGCAATTGGATCTCAATCTGAAATAAAAGGCAGAGTGCAGCTGAACATTTTTGGTATATACAATATACAAATTGTCAAATATTTAATGAACAATGATTTTTCAACAATATAGACATCAACAGTTAATATAGTTATTTTGTTTCTGGATCATAGATTTAAATTGTAGTATATAGGACTAATAATTACTTTCAGTTGCACCAAAACTTGCACCATTTTCATTCCAAGATGAGCTTGTTCAAGAGGGAAGTCGAGGCAGGCTGCAATGTATAGTACTAGAAGGAGATATGCCACTTCGAATGCAATGGCAAAAAGATGGCAAACCCATACCTTCAGATCTTGGAATTACAATTAGAGATATTGATGAATTCTCCAGCATTCTCACTATAGCTGCTATAACTCCTCGACATAATGGGAAATACACATGCCGTGCAGAAAATGATGCTGGAGTTGCTGCTTTCACATCTACTCTTGCTGTCAATGGTAATAATTGTTCTATTTGTTATGTTTTTCAGTTCCACCAAAGATACTGCCGTTTGCCTTCCAAGATGATCAGTTCTTTAAAGGAATGAGAGCCCATATTATTTGTGCTGTGACTCAAGGAGATATGCCTATAAATTTTAAATGGGTTAAAGATGGTCAAGAAATTGATTCACATAGCATGGGAATAACAATACGAGATTATGATGGCCAAGCTAATTCATTAAGCATTGATCCTGTGTCTTCCGTACACACAGGCAACTATACATGCATTGCAAGCAATAAAGCAGCATCAGTCTCACACACAGCACAACTTTTGGTATATGGTAATGTTGTTAATATTTTTTTATAACGTTATCCTTAGTTTTTTCATACCACATATGGCGTCAGCACATCATTGGCAATGGATTATTTTATTCTGAATTAAAATCACAATCAATTCGTTATTGAAAAAAAATAACGAATTAAACTTATTTCTTTCAGTTTCACCTAAAATTACTCCTTTTTCTTTTCCTGAGAACGGTTTGATTGAAGGAGTCCTCGCTCGTGTATCGTGTGTTGTTTACCAGGGAGATCTTCCAATTGAAATAAATTGGCTAAGAAATGGAAAAGTAGTTTCCTCTGACGAAAATATTGTAACAAAAGCAATAGATGATTATTCAAGTATTTTAACAATTGAAAATGTGCAAAGACAACATGAGGGAAACTACACTTGTGTAGCCCACAACTCTGCAGCATCCATTTCTCACACAACAAACTTGATAGTTAATGGTAATTGTCTTTACCTGCTATTTTTCAGTTCCCCCAAAGATTGTCCCATTTACATTTCAAGACGAGCATGAGGGTTCTCTTTTACGAGTATCTTGTGTTGTCAGTCGTGGGGATCTGCCATTGACTATTACCTGGCTTAAAGATGGAAACCAACTACCAGTCTCAGTCACTTTTAAAGAAGTAGACTCATATTCAGTTGTATTATCGATTGATCCAGTATTGAGAGAGCACTCGGGAAATTACACTTGCATTGCAAAAAATCAAGCTGGTGTTGCCACATACAATGCAGGCCTTGTAGTAAAGGGTAATTTCAATCAGATTTCTTTTCACGCAAAAATTTTAGATTTAAGCAATTTTTTAATATTATTATTTAAAATAGAAGAAAACATTTGCATTTCCTATGAATGATGACACAAAAGTTAAAAGTGGTGTGGCTCTTGATAATGCTTTAAAGAATTTAAAATTTATATTAGAATGTGCTGTACACTTGTAATTTCAATGAAATATCTAAATCTAAATTCAGATAAATCCAAATTACTATATTGCAGAATACTTATTGTATAGTTGTTAATTATTTTTATACATCTAGCTACGGTATACATTTGATGTTTATTAATTATATTTAAAACACATTTTGCAAGAAATATTCTAATTAAATATGTTTTATACTGTACTTCTGGTGTTACTTGTAGTTGGGGATGCAGAGCATAAATAATAACATTTTTCTTCTTAAAGTACCTCCAAAATGGATTATTGAACCCCTGGGTCAAACAGTTAAAAATGGAATCAAAGTGTTTTTCCACTGTAAAGCTGAAGGCTATCCAGAACCATCAATAACATGGATGTTTGCTAAAGGTAAAGTTGTTATTAATTTGTATCACTTTTTATTCGTAATTTTTTTGGTTCTTTCAGATGTTAAATCAGATACAAGAACAATTTTTAACATACCTAATGAAATTCAGATAGAAAGTAATGGAACTCTTATTCTTCATTCTGTAACCAAGCACCAAGAAGGTCGCTATATTTGTGAAGCTTCCAATGGAATTGGACGGAATCCCAGCAGGACAGCCATCTTGTCTGTTTTATGTATGTTGTGATCATCTAGTTTTTAGTAAAAATTTAAGTAAATAATGAATTATTACGTCAGCTCCTCCAAAATTTGCTTACAAACATCAAACAATAAATGGCAAACTTGGCGATGGCGTTTCAATTTCTTGCAAACCAATGGGTGATCAGCCAATTATTATCACATGGTCTTGCAATAATGCAGTAATAAAATCTAATTCAAAGTGAGTGTGCCTGTTCCATTATTATTACAGTAATAAGAAGAATTAAGTATAATACTGTAATAACTGTTTAAAGATTTCAGATCGCTGAAATCAAAAGTAACTCAACTTCAATCCTCAATGTTCTGAACTTATCACGTAATGATTCTACTAATTTTATCTGTAAGGCAGAAAATGATTATGGTTTTGACAATACGAGATTCACTTTAAATGTGCAAGGTAATTTTTATAAGTCATCAGCATTGCTTACATAATTATTAATCTTTTCTAATTAAAGAACCACCTGAATCTCCAATATTGGACAATGCACAAGGTGGAAACCGTTCTGTATTTTTGACTTGGTCAAGGCCATTTGATGGAAAAAATGAAATAACGCACTATTTCGTACAGTACAAAAAGAAAATGGGTATTTATTATTTCTCAGTTAAAATGGCAACTAAGATTAATTACAAAATAATTTTATTCTAGACAATTGGCAATTGAAAAAGTTTAACCAGACCGTTGATAAGACATCTGTAAATATCATAAATTTATTACCAGCTGTAAGTTACACATTTCGAGTTGCTGCAGTAAATGCGATTGGTATTAGTAAATATAGTAATGAAGTTACAAAAGCAACAGATGCTGATGGTGTGTGACAAAAAAATTAATCATTAGTATGTTACTAGAAACAAATTCTCTGTTTTATAGCTCCCACAGGTGCAGTACAAAACATTGAAGTTGAGCCCATAGATGGTAATACATTACGAATTACTTGGAAGGTAATCTGTTTTCAATGCATTGACGTTTGAAGCTAATTGTCTAATAAATTTTAAGGCACCTAGAAAAGATACATGGAATGGGCCAATTCGTGGATATAACGTTGGATACAAAACAGATGGTTCAAATAGTCCATATGAATTTAGTGCTCTTGAAGTTCCTGAAGATTATATGGAAGATCTAATTTATCAGATTACTAACTTAAGAAAATATACAACGTATGTTATAGTTGTTCAAGCATATAATGACAAAGGGGTTGGTCCATTATCAGAACCAATACTGGTAATGACCTCTGAAGATGGTAAACTACACAATTTTATAAAATTTTTAGCTATATTTACACAGAAGTATTAACTAAATTATATTTTCTTAACCAGTTCCTTCAATTGCACCTGAAGGCTTACGTTGTTCTGCATTGTCATCGAAGAGTATTTATGTCTTATGGGCACCACTTCCTGCAGACAGCGTTAATGGTCTTTTGCGTGGTTATAAAGTCCTTTATAAACCAATAACTGAGTGGTATGGTAAGTATCCTTAACTGCAATATTGTATTAATATATTTTAAAAAGCAATTTATTAATTTTAGATTCTCAAACACAGTTTAAAACATCAATAAATGAAAAAGTCACTTTACAAAATCTTGAAGTCAATACCAATTACTCAATCACCATTCTTGCTTTCACTAAAGTTGGAGATGGCATTAAGACAATTCCTGTCTTTTGTAAAACACATGAAGATGGTAGAAAATACAACCCAAAATGTAAAAAATTAATCAAATAATGTATCTATATACTAGTGCCTGGTCGTCCAAGTGAGATTAAAGTTTTACCATCGTCATCAGATTCAGTTGTAGTGGCATGGAAACCTCCAAAGAGAATGTTTGGGGAGTCTATTAAATATAATGTCTATTATAGACCACTCTCTGAAAGTGAGGTTATTATTCTAATTTTTTAATAGTTAATGTGTTTATTAAGTTTATTAAACAGAAGTTTAAATTATAGATCAGTGGTGAGGCACCACCCAGAACCGAACATGGTAACAGTAACAATGTACATACCTATCAAGCTGATAACGAATATTTTGAAGTGAAAGGACTTCGTAAAAATCAAAAATATGCTTTTTGGGTATCAGCAATATCACCTATAGGTGAAGGCCAACATTCTGATGTCATGGCACAGACTGTGACTGAGTCAATAGGTAAATGCTGAAGTAAAAAGCTATTTACTTCTGGTACACGTTATTGTGATTATTGACTTTTTTATTCAGTTCCGGCAACTGCAGCATCTTTTGATGATATAATCAACACTCCCTGGAAGAGAGATGTGACCTTGCCATGTCGAGGTGTTGGTATTCCAATTCCCCAAAGAAAATGGACTGTAGGGTTTGTTTTTAACAATTATAAGTCGGAATAATAATTGTAATATTTAATTTCTCCATGTTAGACATCAGTTAGTTTCAATTGGTGGTTCAAAAGTTCTTTTGTCAGATGGGACTTTACTAATAAATAAAGTTGATAGTAAGGACAGTGGAAATTATACATGTACTATATACAATGCCCATGGTAAAGATAATGTCTATTACACTTTGAATGTACAAGGTAAAATTTTATACCGTACAATAGGTGTATTGTATAGTTAATTCACAGTATTGCTCTTTTTTATATTACCAGTGCCTCCTGCAGCACCAGTTACAGATGTTGTTTCTAAGACTCGCTCTTCCATTCAGTTACAATGGAAACCAAGTTCAAATGGTGGAGATCCAATTCAAGGTTTTAGTTACACTTATAAACTGCTTCTGTGCTCAAATAACATTTAATCAACAACTTTTCATGATTAAGGTTACATTTTACATTATCGAAAAGATGGAGGAAAAGGTGACTGGGAAACTGTCGAATTAAGTGCTGACAAAGAATTCTACACATTAGATAATCTTGGTTGTGGCGCTAAATATCAAGTTTATATGGAGGCGTTTAACAGAATTGGCAAAGGGCTTCCCTGCGATACAATTAAGACGTCCACTGAAGGATGGGGTAAGATTATTTAAATACATATTAAAAACGGTTTACCGTATATTTATGTTGAAATTCGGATTTCTACTGAATTAGAAATTACAATACCATCAAAAGAGCAGTTGCTTCATGAAGGTTCTACTTTTATTTCTATACATTTGGAATCATGGCCAATGATGGCATGCCCTGTTGGAAAATTTCAAGTTGAATATAAAATGATAAATGCAGATGAATGGACCACTGTTAGCAGCAGTATTCGCCCATCTCAAAGAAAATTAGTCGTTCCTGGTTTAATACCTGCAACATGGTACGATTTAAGAATTATTGCTCACACAAATGGAGACATGATTCCAGCAGAATATAAATTTGCTACCCATACAACAACTGGAGGTAAATATTAATATTGCTTTTCAATATGTTCATCTTCTTTATAGTTGATTAAATAAGTCGTATTACCATAAAAACTCCTCTTTGTTCAAAGTTGGGCTGCAGTGCACATTTTAATTTTAAAAGTGTTACAAAGAGGGAATTCAGCAGCTACAATGACAATATGAAACTTGTCACAAGACCAAAATCAAATAATTACAGAAATTTCCAAATGAAAATAGCTTAAATAAATACAAGTCTAACACAATATTATAAACACTATCCAATTAGGAGTCTTTTTACTCTTCCAGCTACTATTCTACCTCCTGAAATAAAAATAGAAAACCCACAAGCCCCTGTATACATTTTCTATTTGGACCCAGTTATTTTTATTCCTGCTGTTGCTCTGTTAATTGTGGTGATCATTGCATCTGTAATTATTTGCATATGGATCAAACGTAAACATGGCAGTGTTGGAACACCATCTGGTAAATGGAATAAACTGATAAAAGAGTAGAGATTATGAGCAGTTTTTTTCAGATTACAATACTGATACATGGAATGGCAAAGCTTCTTCATACGCTACATCTACTCTTTATGCCACTATTCCTCATCAGTACCAGACCCAAAGACGTCGTGGTCACGGACACGGTATAAATTAATTACAATAATAATGTATAATAATCAATTCACCAATTATAGATTTAGATCCAAATCCATACTCTTCTGGCCAAGTTGTAGATCATTTTATGGATTCTGGCGCTTGGGTTGAAAGTAGGACTTTAACTCGAGCTGTTCCTCACAATGCCACTCTTCGCGGTACTTATTCTTGTCACTAGTTTCAATGGTTAGTGTAAATATTTCTTTTTTAGGAATACGAGTTTTGCCACACAGAGTAAGCGAGTCGATGCAACAAGCTTTAAACATGTTAGTTATCAATATACGTACAATGAAAATGAGTAAATTTAAATTTTGTGAAATATTTTTAGAGCCACTTCTGGTTTTCAAGAAACAACTTTTGCATTTGCTAATGGCTTGCCTAATGAGATGAATCAACAAGAGAAAGCTTATGATAAACCACCAAAAGGAATGTAAATTTTCACTGTGCCACAATGATTGAAAATTACCACATTTAACTAATTATCATTAAGTATACTATGTATTCCTGAATGCTCATTTGTCTATTTGTGCTTAGTTGACTGTGCTTTGCATGCTTTGTAGTTAGAAATTTCCAATTGAGATTACCTAGCATTTTATTAGAGAATTTTTTAAGAGTTAAACTAACGACGTTCTTTTCTGAGATTTAAAGTTATCAAAACTGCATTTAAAGATCGTAACACTTAAAATTACCTAGAAATAAGTAAAATTTTTCTATTACATGTAGACTTTATTCTTTACTTATATTACAAAATACATCGAATTTTTAAACTATTTCATTACTAATTTATTTCTGTAGCGTATAAGTAAAAGAGTATTTACTGCTAATTATACTTGTATGTAATACTTTCAGCATGAAAAAATATTGAATTTTGCGAGGTTTTAATGTTTGTAAAATGTAATAATTAATAAAATAAAATTTGCAAGTCAAATATTTTCTGTGATTTGTCTAAGTAAAACCACATGTTTTGTTTAATAAAACGATTTTATAGCTAAGCACCAAGTGAACTATATTGGGCCAGACCTGTTATTATATTATTCCTTTTGTTATGATTATACGAGAATAGGGGGGACGAGAATAATAATCTGTGTGTGTAATTGGGACGCATGCACGTCATATCACTTGCTGTTAATGTAGAATGAAACCAATGAGACGTTTTGTAAACTTAAATCGATTAAAATCAGCTTTATTCATTTTTAACCCAATGGTAGATTTATTCCAATACTGAACATGGTAGCAGAGGATGGTTGGATGAAAGAACAATAAATATCAACCTCAAAAAGGACCAAAAATGGAGGAAGACGAGCAGATTTTCGAGTGGGAACCAATCGAGCTGGTGGGAGCTGACAAACTGATCGCGTTCGACGTGGGACTGGGATTTGAAGGAGCAAACCTTGGACTGAGCGACGGTGAACTTAGCGGTGGTGAAACGACAGGACCAGAAACGGATTCCAACTCAACTAAATCGAGTTCGAACAGTGACAGTAACAGTGACAGTGGAAGCGATAGTGAAACTAAAAGAAATAAACGAAAAATGGCGGCAAACACGAAATTTGAGTATACTGGAATTGTGCCCCTAAAGGATGACAATTACTATACAGGGTGGAAATTAAGTCCATTTACCGCCAATATTTCCAAAACAGCACCAGATATGAACCCGGCGATGATGGG
>JAQIXT010002055.1:0-12401 GCA_034700445.1 Stenotaenia linearis
CCATGTCTTTTCTGCTTCTTTTCTTTTCTGTCTTTTTTCATCTGTTTCTTCTTCTTCTTTTCTTTTCTTTCTTTCTTCCTTGTTTTTTTCCTCTGTCTCTCTTCATCTACTAAAGCCAACTGTTTTTCATTCTTACTACTTTCTTTCTCTTTCTTTTCATCCTGTTTAATGATTTCTTCTATAATGTCTCTTATTTCTGCATTACTCTCAACTTCCGAATATATGATCTCTTCATCTGTCTCTTTCTTACTGTCTTCTTTTGCTTGACTTCTATCTATACTCTCATTGTCACTATCAGTCTTTTGTTCCCTCTCTACCTCTTCTTCACTGTTCACCTTCTCCTCTTTGCTCTCTACCTTCTCTTTACTGTCTACCTTTTCTTCAATCTCCATTGTTACTTCACTCTTTACCTCTTCTTCTTCACTCTCCACCTTCTCTTCTTCACTCGCCATATTTTCTTTACTGTCTACTGCTTCTTTACTCTCCACCTTCTCTTCTTCACTCTCCATCTTTTCTTCACTGTCTACTGCTTCTTCACTCTCCACCTTCTCTTCTTCACTCTCCATCTTTTCTTCACTGTCTACTGCTTCTTTACTCTCCACCTTCTCTTCACTCTTCATCTCCTCTTCTTTGCTCTTCACCTTCTCTCCTTCACTCTCTTTAGTGCCCACCTTCTCTTCTTTACTTCTCAACTCTTCTTTACTCTCTATGTTCTCATCTTCACCCTCCACATTCACTTCTTCACTATCAACCTTCTGATCTTCACTCTCACTCTCCCCTTCTTTACCCTCTAGCATCTTTTTCATCCTTTTCTCACGATAAAGTCTACGTCTAACTGAATTTCTTCTCTTTTTCTTATCCTCTCTCATACTAATAATTAAAGAAAAAGCATAAAAAGTTAAAAATCTAGTCTAAATGAACTGAAATTATATTTATCTTAACTAATCTAAAATCAATCTTAAATAATCTGAAACTATACATAAATAATCAAAAATCTTTTAAAAAATCTAAAATCTCATAAATAATCTAAAATGTATTAAATGATCTAAAATGTTCTGAAATCTATCTTACATAAACAATGTTAGCATAAACACAAGCGCAATGAAATCACGAGGGCCACCAAAGAACGACGCAATAATTGTAAATAAATATAATTGTAAATTAGTATAGCGCGCAAGAAGGAATAGGGTGGGGCTTCTGGCATATAGTGCCTATGCTGTTAGTCCCTGACCCGACAGGGAACAAACTTTCTGTCGAGCCCTTCTCTGGTGTCCAACGCTAACAGCAGTTAGGTAAGTGCCCCGCCAATTGAAACATTTCACTGCTTCCCAGCAGTCTTTTGACACGTGGCCTTGTTTACCGCAATTGTAACACTTTATTCTGCTACGTACATCACTTATCTTGCGCACATATTCCGGTTTTTTGTCGTCATTTTTTTGTGTGCCTCGATCTAGTTTGACGTCCTTAAGTCCTTGTCTCAAATTAGCAATCTTGATTCCATGTTGGAAACGCAATACTTCCTTGATGAGATTAAATTCTGGTCGCAGGCCCTCGATTAGCAAAAACATCATTTCGTCATCGGTTATCGTTTTTCCTAATGCAATGCATTGTTGTTTCAAATTAGTTGCGCGGTTGAAGAATTCGTCAATTGTTTCATGACGCTCTTGACGAAGTTGCGTGAGTTTGTGTGTCATCGCCATTTTCCGCTTTGCTGTTTTGCTTGCAATGCCTCCTCAATATTGCTCCACATTTTTTTCTCATTTTTCTCATTGCGAAATTCCGCCGCCTTATCATCCGTCATATTTCGAATTTATCCCAGGCTTTTTCGATCTCGTCAAAATCGGCGCTCCCCGTCGTACCTCTTGGTGGTTCAGAGAAGGATTGGTGGAGGTTTCCCCATTTGGCAGTCGAGCAGCTCGCAATGCGCGTTGGTGGGAAATAAAAATCGGCTTATTCTTCAATACCCCCATTAGCCATTTGTGCAGTCCCTGACCTTTGTCGTAAGTCTTGGTCAGGTCATCTAGGAATTGTTTCGATGCTTTCAAGTGGGGGAAGTCCACAGCCAACCGTGGATATAACAATGTCACCGGGGGCTCGAGAGGGGCGCCCTTTGGGGGGGTAACCTCCATTGAAGGGTCGCTTCGAGCCGATGGAGTAAGTGGAATATTTCTGACTGGGGTCTCGCTAACGGCCGCGAAGAATGGGGCCGCACTACCTCGGCCCAACGATGCCAGGTGCTGGAATTCGCCAAATATCAAATTCCCCCGCTTGTTTGGGGGAGATGACGAATTGTCCAGGCGCCAAAAATGTGGTTGGGACTCCTTGTGAGAATGCAGCGGACGATGGCAATCCGGCTCTAAAGAGAGCCTAAATTCGAACGCGCGCGGAAATAAAGTATCCCATTGTTTTCGGGCTGGAATCGCGATCAACTCCCCTTCAGCCCTCGCTCTATGCCACCCTGCTACTGCCCTCGGCGCCTTTTTGAACGTGCTGACCGCCATCACACTCTGCATTAAACTGAAAATGTGGGTCTTCCAGAGCATCCTTAGATTTGGGTCAGTTATATCCGGCGCCTCCATAAATTCAGCACTCAGTCTCTTCAGATGTTGCACCGCCATTGTGATCATACGAAGTTGTACTTTGTCGAGTTCGGCCTTGACTTTGAGGCATTCCTCAATGGACCAGGTGGGCGGCTTGTCATCTTCGACTTTAAAGACAGCCCACTTGGGCTTTTCATCCCATTTTTCTGTGTATCTCAAGATTCCAGTTGGAGCGGCAGGCGTGGTGCGTCTTGACGTGGCAGACCTGTTACGAGAGTACGGTTGTAACCAATCCCTAGCGGTACGACAGACAGTGCCGACCGGTGGGTCATCGGCGGTCACAACGATTTGTAAGTTTGCGGGGAAGAATCGCGTGAGCGCGATTGACTTGGTTGACGCGAAGCACTTCGAGGCGATCTCGAATTTTCTCGTCGCTCTCTAGACGGACTTCGTCTTGATCGACTGCTGCTACGTTCTTGGGAACGATTTCTTTGTCGATAAAGGAGTCGCACTTCGACTCTTATCTCTTTCTTGACGCAAATAGCTTCTTGCTTTATTATATTGACGTGAGGAAGTAGACCTTCCTCTATCTCTCGCCGCAGTGGGAGTGTATGTGGCCGAAGCTCTTTGTTTCGGTCTCGCACCACCGTATGATGCTTGGTTGGCCATTGTAACACTGAGTTGGCCCGATGAAAATGTAGCGGAACGCTGTCCGGACGGATATCGTGTCGATTGAGTTGACGATCGCGTCCTCGATTTACTGCGGCCTTGGTCGGCTTGGTTGTTGACGTTGCCACGCAACTGGATTGGTTTTATCCCTTTCGGGTTAGTTAGTCCGTCAAATGGGTCACGGACGGCCAGTCCTCGTGCGTCATAGTGTGTTCGGGCCATTCGAACTCCCAGGGTTGGTGGAATGACACAATGTCCACCCTTCCTTCCAAATCCCATCATTCGCAGCTGGTGACGGAGGGCTTGAGTGACGACCACTGTTGTGCCCTACTCTCTTGCGTCCCAGAATGCTTTGGTGTCACGCACCATAGTTGATTGGAGATAGGCTAACCATTTCTTCCAGATAGCTGTGCGTTCTTCCGGCTTTTTTTACGAATGGTTAGGTGGTTACTGCTTTTTTAGCAAACCGTTCCAGAGGGATGCTGGAGTGTCAATTTCTCTTGGCACGTCGTCGTGCCACGGGAGTGCGTTGTAGTGGGGCAGTGACTCTCCCATTGTCCAATTGGTGCCCCATCGCAGCATCATGCTTCTGGACAGCATTTTTCTAAGCTTTATGGATCCCTCGTTCTCTCCGTAAAACTTTCGTACCGCCGTTGGGATTTTATCTTGCCAAATTCTATCGGAAATAATCCCTTCAGGGTCTTCCAATTCGTCCCATGTGTCAGGGAGTTGATCCCAATTTCCGGTCGCATTCTTTAAAATAAAATTGGTTTTCTTAGTCACGTTTCAACATTTTTCGTGCGTTTGAATTTAAATCCTAGTGATTCTGAATTCAATCACGAGGTGGCGTAAGTTACTGTATGTGTGACGTCATATCCCGCTGATTATAATATTCTCGATTTTTCGAGAAAGTACTTTTTATGCACTTTTTTAACATATTTTCTTTTGTATCAAGATACGATTCACTATCGTTGTGGTTGTTGTTCACAATTAACGTATACTTTCATACACGAAAATGTTTGTTTCGTCACTTTTTAAACTGTTTTCAATTTTTTAATGTACCGAACTCTCGTTCTAGCTGTTTCTTGTGGTTTTCAAACTCTTCATCCACTTCTTCCTGCTCCATCTTCTCTTCCTTTGGAGGTGTTTGCCTCGTTTAGCCATTTCATTATTCCGAAATGAAATTTCTTTACTAAGTGTATGATGTCTGCTGTTTTCAGACTTTGTCGTGTGATTGTCCTGACGCTATAAGTTGTTTTACTTATATATTTCGAGGGGTGAGAGGTTGTGTGTCAGGTGACATACACCGTGACGTCATTTTCTAGCCTCTCAACCATGTAATTTTTTTTTAAATTACTCCGCCCTCGCTTTCACTTTGCCTTTCCACTTCCTTTCTTTTGTCGGACAAAATGATAAGGGAGTGTCGACGAGTTTATCTTCCTCGTCCGGTTCGGGTGCATCAACAGGCACACGTGAGAGCGCGTCTGCTACCACGTTATGTTTTCCTGGTTTGTACTTGATGTCCATATTATATGATGTCAGTTCGAGTTGCCATCTGGCCAGTCGGCCTACTGGCTCTTTTGATGCCATTAGCCACTTTAAGGCTTGATGGTCTGTCCAAACCGTAAATTTGGTAAATTCCAAAAATGGTCGGAATTTTCGAATGGCCCAAATGACGGCTAAACATTCCAGTTCGGTAGCTGAATAATTTCTTTCGGCTCCTTGGAGTTTACGACTAATAAACATCGTTGGTACTAACATCTTTTCGCCATTAATTTCATGCTCTTGCATAAGTGCCGCACCTAAGCCTGTTCTACTGGCATCGGTGTGGATGATGAATGGGCGGTGTAAATCCGGTAAACGGAGTTTTCCTGCCTCTACAAGCATATTTTTGATTTTATCAAATGCTTGTTGCCGTTCATCGTTCCAGATGAATTCGGTTGATTTTTTGAGGAGCTCTGTGATCGGAGCAACTACGATTGAAAAGTGGTCAAGCATTCTATTAAAGAAGTTGGTGAGTCCTAGGAAACGTTGTACGTCCTTGGCATTTTTTGGAGCCGGATAGTCCGTTATGGCTTTGATTTTGTCGGGATCAACCGAAATTCCTCCAGTTCCCACTCTGTAGCTTAGGAATTTAAGCTCCTTTCGGCAAAATTGACTCATAGTTGTGTGGTGCCGATTTTATTTAATCGACACTGTCGCGTCGACAATTCAGGATTTTAATTTAATAAAAAGATTTATTTTATTTCCCGCTCTTTTCTCTAAGTCAAAACAGGTGGTTGATGACTCATGATTCATCATCCCACAGGTGTTCATGGGAGGAGTTATGCCTTCCTCCCATTTGCTCCCTTGTACCGGGCTCCTCGACCCCATTGGTCGATCCCCGGTATCCACATCCTGTCCTGGCTATCCCAGTGACAGGTATATAAAGGGTCGCAACCCTTCATTCTGGGCCTTGCCTGTTAAAAATAAGTTGGATTTTGGATATGATATGGTTATGGATATGGAACTACTAACAGGCCAAGGACACGTCTTGCTGCACTCCAGTTGAGTGCAGAGGGACCCGCTTAACCGCCCCAGTCTTGTCGTACCTTCAATAGGGACGGAGGGACCCGCCTAAAGCACCTTTTCTGCTGTAATCGCAATCGATTACAGCTGAGACCCATTTTGATCTTGCCTCACTCCAGCTGAGTGAGGAGGGATTTTACCCAGTTTTAATTGTTTGTTTCACCCCCATTTGGGTGAAAGAAACATTGTTTTGTAAGCAAAAAGTGCTTACAAAACGTTTTAAATCGTTTTCCCATCGATAGCCCTTTTGGGAATTTCGACGGGAAATCCAAGAGAAGCCGGCCGCGTCCGACGCACCGAACGCGGCATAAAAATAACGGGATCTCCGTCGATCCCGTGCGAGGAGAAAAAACACCTTCGAGGACCAGGAACCGGCTGCCCCGCGTAAGCCCCGGCGAGGCATTGGGACAGGGAGCCAGAGACGAGAAGGAAGGAGTAGAAAAACCACCAGAAGTTCAGGGAACCGACCGATCGGAAGTAAGGCTCGGCGCAGCATCCCAACGTGGCCACGGACCCGAACCAAAGGACCAGACCGACAAAACCCCTAGACAACCGACCACCAGGAAAGGAAACGAATTGAACCGATAAAAGCAAGTAGAAATAAAACATCAGAACTACAACTATTGGTGTAGTTCTCCACCATAACGATTGTTAATTGTTGCGATTATCATCGCAACAACCAAATCGTTTTCGACCCAGACTTGAACGGTTATTCTCGTTCAAACCTGCCAACTTTAACCCTTCCTTGGGGCTATTCCTCCATGGAAACCTCCTGTTGAGTAATACATCAACAGACTAGCGTTTCATTTATTTTAAACTGAATAAAAGGTTTTTATTGAAAATAAACGTTTTTGCTTTATTTATACAGTTATTTGTGAATCCTCACAAATAACCCTAATTAAAGTAAGGTAAGAAATTCTCTCTGGCACAACAGCCACGTCAGTTGGATTGATGTGCAATCCTGCTTTGGTCAACCTGCTGAGAACATCGTCAACATGTTTTAAATGTTCTTTGAATGTTTTGCTGACGATCACGATGTCGTCTAAATACGCCCAAGCGTAATCGTATAAGGTGTCTCCGAGAACTTTTTCTATAAGTTTCTGGAAGGTAGATGGTGCGTTCACCAATCCGAATGGCATCATGTTGAACATGAGCCTTCCCAAGAATGAGTAGAATGCAGTTTTCACTCTGTCTTCTGACTTCATTTCTATTTGCCAGTAGCCCTTGGTCAAATCTAAAGTCGTTACCCATTTGAATGATCTGAGTTCGGAAAAAATGGACGTTATCGTCGGCATCTGTACCGGATCAACTTCCGTACATTCGTTGATTGGACGATAATCTATGCACAGTCTAGGGTCACTACCGATGCATAACAAGAACTTTACGTGTTGCTTACTCTCCTGTTGCTGGTGATATGATGCATCTTTAAGCATGTTAGACGTCATCTCTCTAAGATATTCTCTTTTATGTGGGTTTCCTGGCTTATACGGTACACGTATTGGCCGATTATGTTTGAGATTTATTTCATGTTGTACCAGGTTCGTTCTTCCTGGTATTTTTGTAAAAAATTTCTCATACTTTTGCAAAACTTGTTTAAACATTTCTGCTTCGTTCAATGTTAGACGGGTATCATCTATCATATATGACAAGTCGTTTCCACGCTGCAATTCAGCATTGAAGTTTGAGAAATCGTGTTTCTCATTATGACTAGTAGTTTATTCTTTGTCACTTGTAAAATCGTCTGCGAAAATGATTTCGGGAGTTAAATGTCGTTTATTTGAATCGATAAAATTATATGACCCCGTAATTGAGTTTGGTTGTATTTCCAACTTTCTCATTAAATCGTTACCGTACAACAGTAATTCTGTTTCGTGCGGTAACACGATGAATGGGTGTATATAGTTACCGAAATCCCATTTAAATGGTACGTAGAGTACTCCAGCTGGTGAAACAATTTTCCCTGCTGTTTGGACTTTTAAATTTGAACCTAAAGGTTTAATTTGGTCCGTGATTCCGAGTCGATCTGCTAGCTTTTCTCCGATGAAACAACGACTAGCTCCTGTATCAAAATTTCCTTGAATTTTCTCGGAATCGATTTCGATATGCATTTTTGGCATATCCTGTTCGATGTTTATAGCGAAAAATCTAATATTTTCATTGACGTTATCGTCATAGATTTGTTGTAATTGTTGTAACCATTCAGGCATTTCCTGATCGGTTTCCATTAGCTCCGTTGTATTTTCAACTGTGGTAAATAAAGAGAGTTGTAATCAACTCAGTATTGTCGGGCTGGGCAACAGAATTGGTTGTCTCAGTAGAGGTCCCAGTGTCCTCTACTTCTACAGCTTCAAGTTTTTTGTGAACATATCAGACATCGTGTTGATATCGTCCTGCATTGACTTATGGTCTGCCTTTAGTCCAGAAATTTCAGCCGTGCACGCTGCGAATTTCTTCTCTTTTTATTTCTTGCGAGGGCATTCCCTTGCAAAGAGACCTTTTCGGCCGCATCCATAGCACAACATTGGTGCTTGTGTTGGTGGTTTTGGCGAGAATTTGGGTACAAATTTGGGTACAAATTTCTGTTCACTCTTTTCTGTGGGAAATTTGACATTTTGAATGGCTTGGTTTTGTCAAAACCTGGCTTGCTATTATTTGACTTCCAATTCGTTGTGAATTGAGAAACATACGAGTGTAAGATGAACGGTTGGTCCTCTTCACCTTTCCCGTGAATTGGCCAAATAACCTCTTCTTCAGGTTCAGCCTCGTCCTCCTTGGTTGTTTCAGGAGTAGTTTCTCCTTCAATTTCCTCGGTTTCAGCGATGTACGCTGCTGTCCATGGTTTCTTTGGTTCTGCCAAAGGATTAGGTTTCTTGGTTGGGTCGGCTGCTGCTCGAGCCTGTTCTTCGGATAATTCGGTTTCGAAGTATAATGGGGGTATAACATCCCATTTTTCTTCAATTGTCTTTTCGCAATTTTGTCCTTAAAGGACTTTGCTTCATCTGTGTCTTTTTTCAACATTGCTGAATAATAACGACGGTCGAGTTCGTCGTAGTTGAGGGAGATAAAGTCTTTCAATTGTACGAAAGAAACTTTATCTGGTGCTCCTGCGTCCATTAACACTTTTTTAGAAAGTGGTGTTAATGCTTGCCAAATGCGATTGAGCTGATCATAATCGCTAATTCGCCCTGGCACCATTTGGAAGAGAGCTTCAGCTCTATCAATACATTTTCTTAATGTTTCTCCTGGATATTGTTTAAAAGCTTTGACTCGCTTCATTCGTTCATCGTGCCTTCACTATACGATTGCATGAAACCGTAAACAAATTCGTCCCAGTCTTTATACCGTCTGGTGTTATACCATTCTCTTGCTGACCCTAGCACGAGTGCTGGCGCTCCAGTCATCACCATGTCGTATGGGCTAGGGTGTGCTGCTCGCGCAACTCTCATACATTCGTCCAAGAACATGGTTCCTGGATTCCAATGACCGTCAAACTTCAACGGATGGGTTTGCAGTATACGCAAAATTTCTTGGAAATTCCATGTGAACGCTGAGCTGAGGTAGGGAGAGAGGTCCATCCTCTCCGTTAATGCTTTTCTTGGATCTGGTTTGATCAGATCGTGTTGTTGCAGCAGTCTGGTCACTGTTGCTTCTAAATTGGCTGCATTGAGTTCACCTGTACGAACTGGTGGTGGCGTCGGTTTGTTCGATCTGCTCGGATGAATAGAAGGTGAATTTCTTTGACGGTATAGCAAATCTATCATTGCTCCAGGATAGACGCCTTGGTCTTGTAATGATCTATCATTTTCTAATGGTATTTGCATTAATGACAGATTTTGTATGTCAATTGGTATCAATTGAGTGTCATGGATTTTAGTCTTCAATTGAGACACTAAATCCGACATTCTTACTTTGTACGTAAGGACTCTTGGAGGCGTATACTCCAAATCTTTCACATATACAAATACATGTCCAGTAGGACTAGTATTCAAATTTCCTGTGTTTGCATTTGTATTCGAAGTATGAAATGCACCTGAATTCATTGTAGAATTTGTTGATGATCCTGCATGTCCAAGTGTACTAGACGCGTTTATGAAATTTAAGTTCGATGTTCTGGATGCATGTTGGATTGATTGCCCCGTAGTAATCGAACTTGGGTGAACAATGTTACCATTGATGTCGGTGAAAGCAAAGTTGTTTTGTGATGTTGACGAAATTCCTCTATTTGGAAGGGAATTAGTCGTGTTCGTAGTCATGCTACCACTACTTGATGCAATTGAAGATTGTAAGTTTAGTGGTGGCACAATCGGCACATTGGTAGTCGACATAGTTGAATGTTAACATTTCGTGATTGTTGCATGTAAGCTTGTTGACGTTTTTCATTTGCTTTTCTGATTAGTTCCTCTACTCGATCGACAAGTGGATTGACCGCTGGTCGGCTCCTTTTAGGCAGAATCTCCAATACATTGACATTTTCGTCGTTTTGAGAACTGTCTTGTGGAGTTTGGTGTTGTACACCACTCGTTGACGGCATGTTACCTGTAAAATCTGTTTGATTGGCGTTACTCACTGTTTGGTCAGGTGGTAACGAATTATTCTCGTTTGACGTATCGTGGGGAATTTTCGCCCTTAATGCAGCCGCTTGTGATGCTGATAAATGTGGAATATTCACATTTTGTTTGACTGGTTTCGGTGAAGGAACAGGGATCGCGGTTCGACTTAGTACTCTCGTGTAGAAAGCGTCAAACTGCGCTTTAATATTTTTTAATGTTTCTTTTTCCTGTGGTGATAATGGCCGTGAAGGCAGTCGTAAAGGTGGCAGAGTTGTACTCGCCGTACCTTTACGTGACGGGACTTTTTTCGGCATATTAACAGCCTCTGTTGACAAGTCGTCAGAGGTGATGGGCTTAAAAGCGCTATCTTTTCCTGATGGGTTGAACTTTGGAGAAAGTTGAGGGTTTGGTGGAATAGGACTTAATCCTTTCGCTCTTTCCTCTGCTGACAGGAACTGAAAAACTTCTTGATCGAAACTCTCGTCGATGATTGAGGTGTGATCTTTATCAAGATCTTGAATTTCTTCGACTTGGTGATGTGCACCTTTAAATATTTTACCGCGACGTAATTTCGTTGGCGTTGGGTCTTCGTTGGAAGCCATTTCTTTAACCGGCAAAAAACGTTTAAATTTTTTTAATTTAATTTTTAAATTTAATTACAGACGGGCCCCCAAGTGTTGCGATCCGATACGTACTTAAATAAATAGACTAATTGTAAGGTGAAAATTGAACAATGGTTTTATTCTTTATATTACATGCAGAAAATGAGAACAATAAAGTTAAAGTTAAACATGACTAGAATTATTATTATGGATTAAGGAATTAAATTAAAACTAAATAAGGAAACAAAATCTTTATGTCTGAGGTAGTTTGCCTCAGGCATTGGCACTCGTCATCTGACTTCTCCCCTTCTTAGGGAGTTGCTAAGCAACTGGCTGGCTGCTCGTAACCGACGCAAATAAATGCAGAAATAAAATGGGAAATAATTGTAAGGCAATTATTTCCGGCTTAATTTGGCCCTGATTGTCTAGGGGAAATTATGATCTCACTCACAGGTCCAGGGGGGACCGTGAGTGAATGCTTTGCCGTAGTTCGGCAAAGGCTGACTTCTACGATGGATCGCACGAGACTAGATAAAACTAGCCGAGTGCTATGAATTCTGGTGATAGCAATCTATCACAAGAAAAGAACTTCTGTGGTAATTGTAAGTTGTGGACCAACTTTCAATTAAAGTGACTCAATTAACTCGAGAACTAGGGAACAGTAGATGTTTCTAGTTTCAAGTCGTTATCAAGTCTGCCTCTCTAGAAGCTTTTTGTCTTACAGGCAATTTCGGGTCACATGACTCGTGGGCGAGTCTATTTGTGCTTCCGGATACATGCACTACATGTTCCCGGTTGAAGATGTCGTGCTATGAGCGACTTCATAGGCTAGAAGTGTGCGATTTGCCTTTCAAATCACCACAATGTGATCATAGAAGAGATGATATGATAAATTTAATTGATGTAAAATATAATTTTGACTTAGTTATGTTTTTGTAAATGTATTGTTTTATAATTATTTCATTCTCATTCAAAAACTTATGACAGTTTAAAAGTTTTATTGTAACTAATTAACACATAAATGTGAATTTAAGGAATGAAATAAAGAATTCAGATCAAATTGAAGCATAATGTTAGGCTGTAAATTTTTTTAAATGAAACCAGATGTGAGCCAAAACCGGACCCTAAACCTTTCCTCACATACTTTTGCTAGTTTAAAGACGCCCTTAAGCAATATCTCCCAATATAATTGTCCTGCTGTATTTTCATGGTGGTAAATGTGATTCTTTTTGCAATTTAAAATATCATGATTTTTATTTATATAGACTCTACCATATAAAATGGAATTGATCAATTTTACATAGTAGCAATGGAAAACTAATATAGAAATATATATAGTTTTAAAGCCAACATTAGTGTATCTATATATATAAAGAAGAAAGTTGTCTGTCTGTCTGTCTGTCTGTCTGTCTGTGTGTACTCTATGCATTCAAAAACTGCTGAAGGTATCAAAACCAAATTTTACAGGATGA
>JAQIXT010002056.1:0-12399 GCA_034700445.1 Stenotaenia linearis
AAAAAATTTCAAACACCCGATTTCTACCCCCCGATTTTCAATTTTTTTTCCACCCGAAAAATCCATACCCTAATTATCAGTATTGTCATAATTTTTATATCCAATTTTACAATGTGCACTCAAGATAATGAAAATAGGACAACAACAATTGCAAATAATAAGTACTAAATAGGGTTGTGAAAAATGTACAGTTTGTCAAGATTTTTCTTTATATCTTCCATTCATAACAGTGATTAAGACTGATAATGTATATTACCCTTGAACTTGTTTTCAAAGTTCAAAAACAAAACAATTTCTTCATATCGCAAATCAGTTTCTGATTAGTACAAATAAGGTTAGGAACAACAATCAAGCAGCATTATCCAGTAATATGTGGCAAAATATAGATTATGTATTTCAAACGACAGCAATTTTAATTGCTTTTCTACTATACCTCGCTTTGAACTACATAAAACGTCCAGCAAATCTTCCCCCTGGACCCAAAGGAATACCTTTCGTTGGCTATTTGCCATTTCTTGGCAAAAATCCTCACATCACTCTTACCAAACTCAGAAAAATATATGGAGAAATTTTTACGTAATATTGTTCTGTTTCTAATAAGGCCATTAAAGGTCATTTTGTTATATTTTTTATCTTAGTATTTACCTTGGAAGTGAAAGGTTAATTGTCTTATCATCGCATAAACTAATTAATGAAGCCCTCGTTAGACAAGGAAATATTTTTGCTGAAAGACCTGATTATGTGAACGATAGTACAATATTTAATTCTGAAACAGGTAATACTATAAAAAAATTTAATTTTTCTAATTAAAAAACTGGAATTTTAGGCATGTTTTCAACTTCTGGTGAGCCACGTATTAAAATGCGTCGCTTTACCCTAACTACACTGCGTAACTTTGGAATGGGGAAATCTGCATTGGAGCCACACATCTTAGTAAGAAACAGACAATAATCATGAATAATATTTAAATGTCTGGAGCTCTTCAATTTTTTTTGAAATTACATAAATTAATAACTGAAGCATGTACTTCCTAAACAATCTAACATGAATAAGTAGAAATTTTATTTTAAAGATTATATCATATTGCCCATCATGCTTCAACAAAAGTTGACCAATGTGAATCTGAGAATCCTTTGAATTCAGCCAATCACTGTTAGTAATAGTTAATGATATTCTTAGAAGAAATTATTACAAAGATGATATTTTGATCAACTTTTGTAGTTTTGACGTTTGATACGTGATAATAATTTTCTCTTCATTCATGATGTTATACACGTTCTTATTTTTAAAATTATTAAAGACAGAGCAGAAATTCCAATTAGAAAATGATAGAGTACCATCAAGAATTGATAAGCTATCATTTCTTGGCACCATCAAATTACCGTAGTCAAAAATATTTAAATTTGAAACTAAAATGCACAGTTAACAAACATTTGAAACAAATGAATTTATGAGTAGACAACAAAAGTTGTTAGAAAAAGGTTAGAGAGGTGGCATTTCCTCCATAAAGAGTGGAAACAATTTCATCATCAGCACTCGCACGGCCCTACTCTGACCACTCACAATTATGGAGAGCCAACAAGAAGCGATATGCTAACATACCCAGCAGAATGAACCAGCAACTAAAGCTGCCAGCAACTCACTGAATCCATAACTCCATAGGAAGAGTAAGCCACCACAAACCCAGCAACCAGAACAGACCACCAGTTACCTCCAAGCACCCCTGAGTTATAAATAACCCAAGATGCACAAGCCGATTGAGCATGCAGAGGGTTCAGCATGCCCACCTGTTTAGGTGAAGCTGAGGCCAAAGCAACACATTGCCATATGGTCCACCAATCCCGCAGTAAAAGCTTCTCTCAACCACCAGGATCCCCTTTTCCACCGACACAAGTCTCCACTCAAGTCCAAGAAGTGGGAAGAAAATAATGCACTTACCCTTTTCTTCTGAAGGGAAAGCCCCTCACTGGACACAAACACAAGGAAAGAACGAAGAAGAAGAAGAAATACTGCTTAAGGTCACAAGCGGCTACAAAGGCTATAAGTAACCTGCCACAAAATCAGTAATAAGCACAAATCAGCAAAATGTTAATTTTGCTGATTTGTGCTTATCACAAGTCTAATAAAATGTGAATGAAACAGACCACCCAGCAAAAACAACCCAACCAACACATTCATACTCACAGAACCACACCCCCAAACACTCAAATATGACCAAAAAAACCAGAAACTTTAAGGAACCTAAAAACAGGCGCAAGATCAGCAAAATCATTTGCTTGTCCAAAGACTCCAAAGCATCACAACCAAAACACTGACATCTGAAATGCCAATAAACAGAGTAGTCCAAAAGAAGGTGATGCAAACTCAACTCACCATTATCACGAGAGCAAACAGGAGGCAGATCCCCATCCATCTAGTGTTGATGACTAAAGAGACTGTGACCTATACGAAGTCTGCACAAAATCACCTCCTCCCGACGATAAGAACGAAAACCCGACTTCCACAAACACAAATTTGGCTTTAACTCATGGAGTTTATTCCTTTCCTGTGAACTCCAAACATGCTGCCATAAACATCTCAACACTTGCTGGATCGGTTGACAAATGTCAATAGCAGTCACAGGGAAATATGTAGCAGCATTCCCAACTGATTTAGCAGCTATAGGAAAGGAAACCAAGGACCCAACTTATATGTAAACCCCAATCAAATGAAAAGAAACAAATTTATTTTCCCCGCACACAAGAAAACACAAAACAAGACTTAACACAAGCCAATACCAGAGCTCTCTTTGGCATCACACTAGGTGAAGTACCCAGGGGGGGGTCACGAGGAGGTAGAGAGATGGGTCTCCCCCCCATGCAGTCAAGGAGTTGGAAGATCAGAATGTAATTTTGATCCAGAAAGTGCGCTTTATCTAAACGACAATCTGGAACCCAAGAACTACGATGAGGGGAAACCCAGTTCCGAGCTGCGTGAATGGAAACGTGCAAATTTTCAACAATTACTGTGACTAAACCTATTAATTTCTTCCTGATTGCGCTGCTTTGTAGTTTAATTTAAGAACCCAATTGCAATACAGTAACATTCCTAAACAATTTGTTTTGTTTTTTAATGACTTTAACTTGTGAAAAGTAGTAAATGATCTCACTGAGATAATTTTTGGCAAAAATGATCTTCTGACATCAAATTTCAACACTGTTTGAATTGCCTCCATTATTTTCTCTCTGTAATCTGTTTTAACTCCAATCTATTTTCAGTAATTTCTGAAAAAAAGCTCGAGGCGTTTAGATATCCTGTATACTGAAACTAATTGATTAATTGATAAATTTAGGACGAAATTGACTGTTTAGTTAATGAAATTAAAAAATTGCAAGGCAAACCTACTGTTTTGCGGGATTTACTTGCGAAGAGTGTGGTCAATGTGTTATGTACAATTATGATTGGTAAAAGAATGAAATATGAAGATGAAAATTTTCAAATATTACTATCCTTGGCCAGGAAGTTTGTAGCAACTGTTGGTGTTAACCAGATTGCTTTATATTTACCAAAGTTCATTCAAAAGTTATTTAGACTGCAAACCTCAGCGTAAGTTTTTCTTTAAAATACACAAATTTATAACAGAATCTGTACAAAAATAATATTACAGATATGCAGGCACAGCACTATATAAGAAGATATCAGAAGTAGTTAAAAACCACAAAAGTAATCAGACTTGCAGCCAAGAAAGTTTTATTGATGCTTGGAGAGCCGAAGCTGAGAAACTCAATTCAAATCCAAATATTTTCAATAGTTTGTATATTTTCAGGGTTTATTTAATTTCTTTTTTTATACTTGTATTATATATTTTTTTAGATCAGAGACTGACATCAATATTGACCGAGCTGTATATAGCAGGGAGCGATTCAACTAACCTATCAATAGAATGGGCCCTCCTATACCTAATCAAATATCCAGAAGTTCAACAAAAAATGCAAATTGAAATTGATACTATAATTGGAAAGGAGAGGATGCCATCAATGATTGATCTAAAACTCATGCCATACACAGATGCAGTGATAATGGAATTAAACAGAATAACCACAATAGCAGCTCTAGCTGCTCCCCACAGGTAATTAATAAAGCAACACGTTGTGCAATAGAGCAAAACTTTTCTGTAGCAGGAGCGATGTTGCTTGAGATCATAAGCAGCTATAGTAATTTTGGATAGGAGTAAAAAATATCAGCTGTCTTTCCAATTGATCCTCTTCTTTATACAGTAGACTCCACTTATTGTGGTCACTTTGGGAACCATCCAAAGTTGATCTTAGATATTGAAAAAGAGTAAATTTTCAACAGTGATTTCATTTTTCTAGCATCTAGTTCATAAAATTAAAATTCAATTTTGACCAGTTTTAATGCTTTAATTAACATTTGAAAAGAGAAATGATCAGACTAACCGAAATTATGATTACAATAACCGATTTTTCAATGTAAAAGTATCTATCATTCAATTGGTATTTTAGTAAATTGATCGCATTTACCGATTGATACTATTAACCAAGATCACAATAAGCGGTATCTACTGTATACCCATTGCTTTAAAATTTCTAATTGACAATTGTAGCCGCTATGTGTATGATTCATGGCCAATTTATTCAATGCAATCATTAGTTTATTCCCTTAACTACGAACAGTAGCTGGATTCAAAAATTAAATTAAACTATGTTTCTGTTCAATTTTATGCTTAATTACGTCACTTTCAACAGCAGTTGCAATTCAAACTGCAACGTAAAAGTGACGTAATTAAGCATTAAACTGAAAGGAAATATAGTTTAGTTTAATTTTTGAATGCAGCTAGCGTTTACAATTGAAAATATTCACTATCTTGAATAAGAAAAGTTTTTTTTCCTAGTTAGAATAAGAATCTTTTTTCCTTCTTTTATTATGTTAATTTTTTGTGAATTCTGTTACTTATTTTAAGAATTGTATTGGAGATGCAATATTTTGCCCCTAAATACTGTATGAAACATAACTATGAGTCTTTTCTATAATATAGTACGTATATTATAATATAGTTTATAATATGCTATAGAAGGGCAGTGTGCACCAGGGCGCGTTCCATAGGAGCGCGTTCCATAGGAGCGCGTTCCTTTGGCGCGCGTTCCAGTTGAGAGCGTTCCACTGGAATACGTTCCATTGGAGCGCGTTCCATTTTAGCGACAGATTTTCGCGTAAATTAACTTAGTCCCATTTGGGCGCCGTTCCAATTGGGCGCCAGGTTCCATATGGGCGCCAAGTTCCATATGGGCGCCAGGTTCCGCATGGGCGCCGTATTAAGTCCGAAAATTGGTCAGGGTTCCATCTGGGCGCCGTTCCATTTGGGCGCCAAAAATTCAAATAAAATTTTTAAAAAATTAAAAAAATCTTAGAATAGTCACGTGATCGTTGGTCACGTGACTACGTCCCAAATGGATGTAGTCACGTGACTATTTGATTTTTTTTAATTTTAATTTTAACGGGATCCCAGCTAATGTCACCTGCCGAACTTACGCACATTAAATACAATTTCAATAAAAAGTCGGTTTAAACTGAATCCGAATCCAAATCAGGTTTAAATTTGATTTTAATATGAAAATAAAAAATGTAGTAGATTCAAGAATAGATAAGAAACATGTCTCTTATCTATTCTTGGTAGATTCTTATGCCCGTTTGTGTTCAATGTTTATGAATGCCGTCTAAATAAAAGCTCAATACGAATTTGATCGACATAAACGGAATCAGTCGAACATTTAACGGAATTTGAACAATAAATTTAAAAAAATCATAAAATTGAATTTGATGAAAATGTATAAATAGTATCCAAATCCTAGACTGAAAAATCCTAGGATGACAATCTTGGGACCATTAACCTAATTTTTCCATTTCGTGGAATAGTCACGTGACCAACGATCACGTGACTATTTCAGGGTTTTTTAAAATTTTTTTAAAATTTTATTTGAATTTTTGGCGCCCAAATGGAACGGCGCCCAAATGGAACCTGGCGCTCAAATGGGACTTAATATGGCGCCCATGCAGAACCTGGCGCCCAAATGGAACCTGGCGCCCATATAAAACCTGGCGCCCAATTGGAACGGCGCCCAAACGGAACCATTCAGTGCGCGAATGGAACCGTCGGCGCTGAAATGGAACCAGCGCCCAAATGGGACTTTTGGCGCGCTGGCGACGCCGCGCGCAAATGGAACGCGCTCAAATGCACAAACCCCCTATAGAAGTACAGTTTGTGCTTGTGATCTTAATATAAGACAACATTAAGATGAGCTTAAACCTAATTCTTCCACTTATATTATCAAATCATTCCAACTATACACAATCGAGTCTGATATAAAATTAAACTATTATTGCAGTACAAGTGAGGATACAACTCTAAATGGATATTTCATACCAAAAAAAACAACAGTAATACCAAATTTATGGGCAGTTCATATGAATCCAGAAGTATTTCCTGAACCAAAGATATTTAAACCCGAGAGATTTTTAACTGAAGATAATCAAGTTAAAAGACTGCATGAACTTATTCCCTTTTCAATTGGTAAGATAAATAATCTATTTTTCTCGATAAATCACTAAACTGCTTATCCACAGGTAAGCGCCAATGTCCAGGAGAAGCACTGGCTCGAATGGAAGTATATCTATACTTGGTTTCTCTTTTACAATATTTCACCTTTACTATGGAAGGTGATGTAATATTTGGTTGCGAATTTGGTGGTGCTTTAGAACCAATACCTCAAAAAATGTGTGCTAATTTACGATAAATGAAAGTTATGGTGCAAGTTGAGATTTAGACAGTCTTATAGTGAAATGATCTTGTTTTCTATATAGATAAATAATACTCATCAGTATATTTTTATTAAATTAATAGCTCATGAATCACTAAAAATGCTCATGACTAATGTAACTTTATACATTTCTCAACCATATGTAATTGCTTTGTTATTTCAATAAAATTTAATTACTTTATTTTTCATTGTTTGTTCCATACAAAATTTATAAACATCTTGCCAATGGCTAACCAGAAGGTAAATCTTTTTAATTTCCTGTTTCTGACGTGTTTGTTTAGAGTTCACATGAGAAATGTATATTCACTTACTAGGTAAATTCTATTATAATCTTTTAACCTTAAGTAATGCTTTTTTTCTTAAAGTAACCAATTTATCAAAAATCTTGTTCCAAAAAATTATTCAACCAACAGACCATATAATTATGGTAAGAGACCTAATGTAAACCCACTCTTATTAACTGTCTATGCTTCTTTAACAGCTGCAGTTAAGCTAAACTGGACTCTTATTCCACATGGGGTGCGTAGTCTTTCAGCAAAAGATATGGTAATCAATTTAACATCAATTTTTAATGGAATCTAGGTATCAAGAAAATTATTTGCTGTTTTATGATTAGGAATTTAGTGTTGATGTGTCAATTAAAACCAACTGGTTTGATGATCAACTTATAATACCAAATGAAGCATTACATGTTTTACCGAAGGATGTTGCAACACGATTGTGGCATCCTTATTTGGAGTTTACCAATTGCAAAGGATGTGGAGAGTTACTTATTGATCCAGATGAACAAAAGTTTCAAGTAAACAAGAAAAAAGTTTGGGTTTTGTATAGGTATGCTTTTAATAACTATCAGCAATATTATTACTTATATTAATTGTTTATGCAGAAAAACATTTCACTTTAATTGCATTTTTGATTTAACTCATTATCCCTTTGATGTACAGAAGTGTGAAATGAATATACAATTAAGTAAGTTTCAAACCAAAAACTATAGTGTGGAATACATAAATTTTGAAAAATGATTATTCATAGATCAAGTGGTGCTTGTATAGAATTGTATTAATGTTTATAATCTTTCTAGTCATTTGGCATGGTTTGATTGATCTCACTATTTTAGAAGAACATAAACGTTACCGCAGTATTGACAAAAAGCATTTCTTTATACCATCTGAATATCAGTTGCTTGAATTGGACGTTATGCCTAAAACTTGCCCAACTGAACAAAAAAACAGTACATAATAATTACCATATAGAAAAACAGTGAATCTGAATAAATATTGCTGTTTATTATTTAGGCAATGCAACATGTTTTAGTTATGTCTATGTCTTTCGGCGAAAGCCAATGCAGCAAGTTCTACTCACATTTATACCAAGCATGCTAATAGTAATTCTTTCTTGGATATCATTTTGGCTTGATGTGGAAATGGCTGCAGCAAGAGTTGCCTTAGGCCTAACATCACTGCTGACTTTGGCAACAACTTTTAATTCTGCTCAGAAGAATTTACCAGCAATTAGCACCTTGAAAGCTGTAGATGAGTGGATGTTCGCGTGCATGTTTATGGTATTTGCATCTCTGATTGAATATGCAATAGCATTTACTTGTCAGAAGAAAATAATGTACAATTCAAAGCCACAAGTGGAATTAAAATCTTCCAGCTTTGCAAAGGTAAAGAATGTTAAAGAGTATGTGAACTTGAAAAGTGAAAAGTCAGCGTCAAATTTGACATAAATAGAGCTTCACAACGAGTGAAATTGATTAAAACAAACCACGGATACTAAACACACAGAGATGCACCACTCCATGGGTTTGGGTGGGGACAACCTCTGTTTCATGGTTTACCACTTTTTGCCACTGGGGTGCGCAGTTTCGGACAAACAAGTGCATTCCGACAGTCACGTTACCATTATTGTCAGGTTTACTTAAACACTAGCAAAGATGCCCGGCGCTGCCCGGATAAAAAAAACACAAAAATAAATACTTAAATAAGTATTAAATTTAATGAGATTTAATAATGATTCTGGCTTGACACTTTCCGAGAATTTCATCACACAACTCTGTAGAAAAGGCCCCTGGAAATGCCTCGTTGACCATGGAAAATATTTCGTTGATTTTTCTAATTTTTGTTTCTTAATTTTTCTAGTTTTTTTCTCAATTTTTTTAATTTTTTACTCAATTTGTCTATTTTTTTAAATCAATTTTTCTATTTTTTCCCCCAGTTGTTCTAATTTTTTTTCCAATTTTTCTAATTTTTGTTTCTCAATTTTTCTAATTTTTGTTTCTCAATTTTTCTAATTTTTTTCTTAATTTTTCTAAGTTTTTTCTGAATCTTTTCCCCCTACTTTTCTAATTTCTTTTCCAAGTTTTCTAATTTTTATTTCTCAATTTTTCTATTTTTTTCTCAGTTCTTTTTCTTAATGTTTTGTCTCAATTTTTCTAATTTTTTTTCGATTTATCCACGAAATCCATATTACAAATTCTTAAAAAATAAGTTGATTAATCTACTTTCTTTCTTCTTTTTTTTCCGAAACGCACTACTTGGGTAGCCGGTGATCGCTTTATTCATGCCGCGTTTCGATGATCTGATCGAACGCGGCATGCAGTTGCGCAGATTACTGTACAGTACTACTTGTGTAGCCGGTAAAATCACAATAAATTTATGCCATCAGATGCTCAAAACCACAAAAAAGCCTGTAGATTCCAAATTTGAACTTTATTTTACCTTTTAATCACTATTTTTGCTGCTACGAAGCCGTTTTAGCGTTCGCCGAACGGAAATCGGTCGGAAATGGATTGACGCAGATCGCGTACTATTTTGGCCGCATTCGGTGGCTCGATTGCAGCAGCGATTTTGATGACTTGCCGTCGAACCCTCGATCAGGGTTAAAAGGCGATAAAATACAAAATTAAATAATTTTTTAGTCATTGCCACCCAAATGTGACAAATAAACCCTGCAGAATCAAAGTATGACCTTTATTTGGTGACCCCCAAGCCATTACAAAGCCATTTAGGCAGTCAGCAGCCCTTAAAACTTCAAAAACTTCAAACTTCAAATAAATTTTAGCCATCACTCTTCAAAAACCACTGTATACAGGCTAAAAAAAGCCTGTAGATTTCAAATATCCACTTTATTTTCGCACAAACACTATTTTTGCCGCTACGAACCCTTTTTCGGGTTCGGCAGCAATTAAAAAACAAATTTGCAATTTTCAGAAAAATTTGAATAAATTCCAGCCATCATATTCTAAAAACCAGTCACATTAGGCTAAAAGAGCCTTTAGAATTCGAATATTTAATTATTTTATTGATTTGAGCAACCTTTAAGTCGCTATAACCCCTTCTTCATGATCGGAATACCAAAAAAACGAAATATGTAGTCACATGACTTCACGAAGCAGTACCATATTTTAAATAAATTAATTAGAATCCAAGTGAAATTTTAGCCATCAGATTATAAAATGAGGTTAATCTGATGCAAAATTTCATGAGGATTCTGAATATCTAATCACATTTAAGATTAGATAAACAGAAAGTGCATTTTCGAGCCTTTTTAGAGTTAGAGTGGGGCAGCCATTTTGTAAAAATGCGATTGTCCAATCACAGCCTGGACATGTGTTTGTCCAACTGAATTGACCAATTACAGCCCGGACAGACAGAAAATTGCAGACAGACAGACATAGTTGTTTTGAGAAATATAGATATAGATTAATCAGTCATGGGTTTTATGGATAAATACTGGAATACGATAAAAATAAACTTTTTAAATTGATAGACAACTAAAAGATTTACATTTCATGAATACATAGATAGCTTGTCAAGACAAAACTTATGGTCTTAAAACATAAAAATCATGTTATTTAAACAAATCTAACGTACATTTAAAGTGGAATTCATAAGTTTTGTCTTCCGCAAACTCTGATGTATACAAAAATATTTTAAAGTGGACAACCATACTACAAGGGTTGACCATGGTCCATCTGTATGCCATGTTTTACCCATCGAACGCAGCATTGAATTCTGCAGACCCCTGTCAAAAAAGAGGAGTTAGACGGTAATCTATAGAATTCAAAGCCGAATTTGATGGTCGAAACATGGCATGAAGGAAAGAAGGAAGGAAGAAACACTGCTTAAGGTCACAAGCAGCTACAAAGGCCATACATAACCTGCCACAAAATCAGTAATAAGCACAAATCAACAAAATGTTAACAATACCAAAAGTAGAATAAAATACGAATGAAACCGACAATCCAGCAAAAACAACTCAACCAACACATTCATACACACACATTCATACACTCAAAAGCTGACCCAACATGGTCAGCTGATTTTGATCTGTTAGCATATACATCCACATAAGATGAGAAGCGATGGCGATGTTCAGCAAACAAGCTATGAAACACCAAAGGACTAGTATGACCCTTACTAATTATAATGTGAAAAGAAAACATCAAACATAGGATGACACAAAAACCATGGCAGAGTTGCAACAATTTCCTCTTGGGAAATGTAATGAATTGACAGTTCAACCTCCATAACAAGCTGTCTTACACACACTCCAAAAGATGGTGACTGCACTAGCTGCTGTAAACTGTGTCATAAGCTATGTGAGGAAGAAGAAGAAATACTGCTAAAGGTCACAAGCCGCTACAAAGACCATACATGACCTGCCACAATAACAGTAATAAGTCCATACCAAAAGTCTAACCAAACACAAATTAAACAACAACCCAGTAAAAGCAACCCAACCAATGCACAGTCATACATTCACAGCACCAGACCCATAAAAACACTCAATATGATTTAAAAAACCAGAAAGCTTAAAGAACTTAAAAATGGGTGCAATATCACCAGTCATTTATAATGTCCAAAGACCGTAAAACATCACAACCAAAACACTGACGTCGAAAATGCCGATAAACAGAGCACACCAAAGGACATGATGCAAACTCATCTCAACATTATCACGAGCGAAAACAGGAGGCAGACCCCCATCCATCAAGTGCCGATGATAAGCTATGTGACTACGCAGACAAAGCTAGATCAAAGCTTTGCAACATAGTGGAGACATGAACCAAGCCTTCCAGGAATAAAGAAGGCTCGTCGGACTCCACATACAAACTGTCCACAGGAGCAGGACGAAATGCCCCCATACAAAGCCTAAGACCCAACTTATGAACAGAATCAAGAGCCACCAAAACATAGGGCCTTGTCAAACCATAAATAAAACATCCATAGTCTAACTTAGAACACACCAAAGCCCTATAAAGAAGTAACAAAGTCTTTCGACCACTCCCCCAATGAGTAGAAGAAAGATACCAAAACAAATCCAATGACTTGTTACACTTGTCCTTTAAGTCAGCTATATAACTGAAAAGTGACACTGCAAAAAAAATCAGCTTTACAGATGTAAAGTCAATGTAAAGTCAATGTGAAAGTTAACTTTACATTACATTTTATCATTGTAAAGGATGCCTTTACAAATTTAATTTTTTACTTTTGTAAAGGATACCTTTACAAATTTAATTTTTTACTTTTGTAAAGGATACCTTTACAAATTTAATTTTTTACTTTTGTAAAGGATACCT
>JAQIXT010002057.1:0-12398 GCA_034700445.1 Stenotaenia linearis
AAGAATAAATAATAAAGTAAAATTATGTGAAAATTAAATAATAAAGTAAAATTATGTAAAAATTAAATAATAAAGTACAATTATGTAAAATTTAAATAATAAAGTAAAATTATGTAAAAATCATTATACTAATTGTATTTGTGTTTGTTTGGATGCTTGTCCAGAAAAAAACGTTTTGATTGGCTGAATCGCCCATGTGACTGCTTTAAACCAATCAAAACATTTTCTGCTGAAGGGCAGCAAAAAAGAGTTGAGTTGCTCTGCACAACTTAGAGATAAAGGGATTAAGTATGGGAGATTAGAGGGGAGACTCAGCAGAGAGGAAAGGGGAAGAAGCCAGCAGAAAAAGATAAATTCCTAAGTAACAAAATTTTTCCCCTTAACTTTTTTTTAATTTTTGAGCTTGAAAATGAATTCCTGGACCCTAAAAACCTACAAATGTCAAAAAAGTTTGTTTTTTAAAGATGTCTCTTGAAAGATATTTTGATTAGGGTTAAAATGATTATCTAATACATTAAAAAAGCTAAAAATTTATTTAAATTTACTTAAATGTAAATTTAAATAAATTTAATAAACTAAAAATAAATTTAAAAACTAAAAAATTTGTTAAAAAAACAAAATATTTTATTTATTACCTTTTTTTATTTTAATTTACATTTTGCTTTGTGTTACTCCTCTACATGAATATTCACAAGTGGGTAATTTTGAATTGAAAATAAAATTGTTAATAATATTTTTGTTTAAATCTTGAAATTCATCCCCAAATGTCATCCGCTACTCTTCACATTCTCTCATAAATTTTACGTCTAAACACAACTTACAACTTACATTACAACTGCGGAGGGGAAAAAAAAAACAACTTATTTTCAATTTTCCTGGTAACTTCTACCCTCTAGTGGTAAACTACTACGTCTGACGTGGAGCAACGTGGCAAGCAAAAAAAAAACCACAAGGTCATCGTCTGTTTTCCATCGTAACATTTAGAAAGAACCAACCTTTTTTTATCTTACCGCACGTCACATCCGTTGAGTAATACAAAGAAGGGCACGACAATTTGTTTAGCTCTAACTTTACCATCACTTTATCATTCATAGCATGAGTTGTAGTTTGTTTAAAACAAGATGTCATATCGACGCTGGTTGTGGATTATATTTGTCATCGTGCTACCAACTGCCGGTAAGTTAATTTAAAAAGAAATAATGAATTAACCTTTAACTCTCCTAGGCGTGGTCAACGTAATTTGCCTTCCACCACACAAATTTTCATTACAATCAAAAATCAATGAGAAAATCGACTTTTCCTTCGTATTTTCGTTAATCTCACTTATTTACGATACGTTAATTAAGAGGAATTTTTAACGGTTAAAAGGACATCAGCCATTTTTAGCTGCTCGTGCACTCCTGACCTTAAATACCAAAGTTTGATATTTTTGCACCAGCTAATCGAGCTCTTTTAAAAATCTAATATTAGCTTTAATTTTTTTCTAAAATTGTCCCATTTTAATTCTAATTATTTTATTTTCAGCTGCTGACAGAGGATTACCGAAACCTATAGTTGGATTAATTTGTTTATTCGTAGCAGCTATACTATTATTTATATGTTGTTATCCTATTTGCCGTTACCGCCAACGACAACTGTTCAACCAACGAGGTGTTGTGTACCAACAACCGGCGGGAGTTAATGTAATACCTCAAACTGGACCTCTGCAATATCCTTCTCAAAGTTATTCGGCAACGACCGTTTATCCTGCAAACCCTATGCAACAAACACCAGTTTATCCACCAACTTCTGCACCGACTCAACCGTATCCTCCATACCCACTTGTTGGAGCAACAACTCAACCTCCCTACCCTGGATACCCACCTGTTGGAGTTGGAACTCAACAAGCTCATCCACCGTATCCAACAGCACCTCCTACTGATACTGGAAATGGTTCTTCCAATATACCACCCCCAGCGTATTCTTCGCTGTTTCCTTTGAAACAAATGAATAATTAACATTGAGAATCTCGTTATGTTGTTTTATATTATATTGTACGAAGTACGAACAAGTGTTTTGCTCTTTTAATATTACGAAGCTGTAAATAATTTAATACTGTTTTATTTATTCGTTGTATATATTTTTGATGTTATTTGATGAAAATTGTCACTGGGATGAGTGATTTCCTTTGGAATTTTTTATTTCTTATGGCAGCGGTGTCCAATACTTTTTTTGAATTCGTCACAAAAGTGGTGAATTCCACACCATTTTCGCCACAATTGTCTACACAATTAATCAATTTTTTAAATTAACAAAATTTAAATTTCATTTATACTAAAACTGGAAAAATTAAATTCTTCAAATGTGTATTTTATAATTGGATAAAGAATATATAATTGAATTTCAAAAATTTGATAAATGTCAATCACATGCTGTAATCGTTTCGCCACGTGTGGCCAGTGACGAGTGTATTGGACACCACTGTATTGATTCGATATTATGAGTTTTAAAAGCTGCATTCCATTAAGTAAACTTAAGTGACTTTCTTAATGATATTTTTTTCTAAATAAAATATAGTAGATATTCGATCATCAGGACACCTCGGGGATGAGGATGATGAGATTTTATGACCCTTTATTTCACTAGTGACGAGAAAATTACCGATAAAGTTTCGACTTACAGAAGTCAAAAGGAACTTTGTTGTGTCCTGTTGTTCTGGATTTTGAAGAAGAAACTTATGGATAATTTTCGAGTCATGAGTGGAATTCAGTGCTTATTTTTTGAAAAAAGTCGAGAAAATGAGGAATTAATAAAAAATTTGTTATGAGCATTTAATCAACAAAAGAAAGTCTGTTTCTTTTATGATCATTGAAAAAGATTATCTAGAAGAATTATGACGTAATGAAACAAAGGTTATTTTATTCTATTCTTTCTTTTTGAAAATTGAGTTGTTATTGTTATCAAAAACTATTTTTTTGTCCGTTTATTCTTATTTTTCCAACAAGAATCATGTTGGAGCTTGGAAAGAATGTACAAGTAGTTATTTTTTCTATTCTATCTATAAATTTTTTAATTTTTAATTTTAATTTGTAATTTCTTTTTATTACAAATGTAAAAGGGAAAAAATAAATAATTATTGCCAAAATAATAGTATTTTCAATATTCTGTACCAAAAATTGCACAGAAAAAAAAAAAATGTTTTCTCTTCAAGAATCCCAAGTGAACACAGCTTCCCTCTAGCGATAAACGATTAAATCGAATAATACACACGAATTTTTAAATTGCGCCATTTCTTTTGAGACATCAACCTGAGCTGCAAGTCGCAACAATCGATGAAACAGTCTGAGAGAAATGCAACACCTAACCAAAAAAACCACCTAAAGAGAGAAAATGGACATTTATACCTCTAATTTTCGATTTTAAATGGCATCCTACTGCTGCAAATTGGGTAAGTAAAACCAAACAATAAAACTTTATTTAAATTCTAATAAATATATTAACAACAAACAAATTAATGGATCGAAACACAAGAATACACACATAGAGATAACGTTAACGCTACGATAAGGAAAAACAACATATTAAAGCAAAGGCCATTACATGAACTTTATAGCTACAAAGACCTTGACACATGTAAAAGAGGAACTTCCGTAACCAATTTCGGATTTAAGAAATTGAAAGGAAAAAAAACTACGAAATTTGTTTTTTTTATTTTAGTTGCCGAGTGGGATTCGCGCCAAAATGCAAGGATTTCAACACCGGCCGTCGTTCTTGCAGTTGTTGGTGTCATTTCACTCATCTTTGTACTGTTTATGGTTGGTATTGTTGTCCCTGAAAACCGTGCGCTCATTTCCTTCTGCGCAGTCACTATATTGGCAATACTCATATTATTTGCAATTTCAACGTATTCTGGAAAATACTGTAAGTGCGCAGAACAGAGTTCCGACCAACCGGACGATTTCATCAATGAACCGTCGGTTGAAACGCTCATTCCGCAAAATTGGATGGCACCTGTTGTTATTGTTCCCGCAAATGCAAGCCAGAACCAAAGAAATAACGAGGATTATCAAAACTTGAATATTCTCCTACCAATTCTCCCTCCGTACAGTGCTACTGAAACTTTCTCATCGAATGAGTCCTTGCATTCTGAATCTGTTCCTGAACCGGGTGCAAATAATTTAACTCCAGAACCACCATCGTATTCTTCTCTATTTCCTCAACAAGTTTCAACAGAAGACAAAACCTAGTTTGAATTATAGTGGATTATGGTTAATAAAAAAGGTAGACGTCTTTTGGTTTGTATATGTGAAACAAAAGAAACTATTGCATTTACTAAGCAATGGTTGTCCCAAATATGTGAAGCAAATTCTACTATTTTTTTTTGTTCTTTAAGATTTGTCCCAAACAATCGGTGGCCCAATTAACCGGAATTCACTGCGTTGTGATAAAATAGCAATCTCTCACATTCGGAATGAATAGGACTTAATTATTTGTGGTTTTATTATTTTCATTTAAAAAAAAACTAAACTTGGAATATTTTGAAATCTGATTACGTAAATGAAGTTTTTTAATGAGCTGATAAATATTTACAAATATTGTAATATGCAATTCATTGCTTCAATTACAAATACACGTGTAAGGAAGTTTTATTCAAAAGGATTAAATCAACTCGCCTTCTCACTCATTATTTAACACGAAATGATCAGTTAGGCGAATTATCATTAGTTCTATTCACTAAAACTCTCAAACGCATTCACTTTTGTACTTTTATATTTTAATAAATAAATTGTAAATAAAGTACAAATTATAATTGCAATGAATATATTTTGTTGTTTTAAAACCTCAGTAATAACTTATTACTCAACCTTACTAGAACATAACACAAAAATGCATGAATCAAGATAAAGATAAGATGGAACCTGACGTTGCACCAAATAATTCATTCTACTTTCTAAACACCATTGACGCACTAAACTAAAATTAGTTCTCATTTCGCGAGCTTTAAATTTTTCTTTATTTAGCTTTAGTTCATCAGCATCTCGCTGCAATGTGTTTATTCAAATGTCAAATCAAACTGCAATACCAGCAATTAGCGCTTGTGACTATAATTTGGATATCTGTCTATATTTGCTTAAAACTGTGCAAACGTGAAAATTCAACTCGGACTAGACGTTCCACTAGACAGTTAAACGCTCATCGTTACTCAACAAGTTCAAGGGAAGCCATTCACCAAGACACAGACTCATCGCACGTAACTATTCAACCCACACAAAATGCGATTGTCGTGACACCTCCAGCAACGACTATGTATACAAACAGTGCTAGCGTTCCACCGCCATCGTACTCAAGTTTATTCAATCCACCTTCAACATTTGTTTCGCACGGTCCAACTGTAGAATCGATTACGACCAATACAAATCCACCACAATATTCCATATTATTTCCTCCTTAACATCGAAGTGTTTAAAGGAATTTAAAAAAATTATTTTTATCTCGTCTGTTTTAAAGATAATTTAAACCACAACAGAATTTACGAAGTTTGTTATTGTCGAGCCTCGTTATAACAAACTCGGAAAAAACCACGAATTCGTTTCAGTGAATTATTTAGAAAATCCGTTACAAGGATAATAAAAGTGAAAAAAATAAATTGATAATCTAAATTGATGTTTTAGTATGAGATTTATTAACCCTTACGAGTATATTCGTTATATCCGAACTTATTTTCCACTTTAAATGGATAGGAATCGTTTAAAAACATGAAATTCATAATAACAAGGTTCGACCTGTATTTACTAAACAACAACAAGAAAAAAATATAACTTTTTAAATTTTAATTTAAATAATATTTTCCATCTCTACTATTTACCTGAATTCCTTAAAATCGGAAACATCTTCCATCTAGTGTCCGAAAAGTAAAGCTAGAACTGGGCGTTGGCATCACCGAAAAATTGAATCAAGGCCATTCATGTGCTACAAGTGTAAGCGAACAAAAAAAATACCCTATAGATCCACACTTACTTCATTTTACCGTTGCTCGATTCAAAATGTCAATCCACTACTGCTGCGTGATTTTAGTGAGCATCATTTTGTTACCAGTAGTTCGTAAGTATTACATAACAAAATCAAATTCAAAAGATACATTTTGTTTCAATGTTTCTAATCCGATGTTGTAATCTTCCAAAAATACCCAATTTAAAATTAAAGCAAAATTGTCTGTGAATTCCCAGTTAAAAAGTAACCAAGTTTTTTTTACTCGAGATTTGATAAGCGTAGTAATTATCCATAATTACGAAGAGCCTTGAAATTATTTATGATTTTTAAATTAGTTTCATTAAATTAATTTTTGTATTTTTTTTTTTTTTTTTTGCTCACTAAGATGCTGAATCTCCCGATCATTTGACTATTTTTATTGTTATTTCTGTTGTGATGTTCATCTTGTTTTTATCTTGTGGTTTGGCATCGTATTTCTTCTGGCATCGACGTAGGCCTAATATGAATGGATTTACTTGGAGATATCATGGAGGTCACCATCACAATCACAACCACAATGCGGGTGGATTTGGATGGGGAAGACGTGAAGGGTGTAATAAATTTAGAGGATTTGGATGGGGACGACATCAAGATCATCACTACGATCCAATTGCTATGTCTGTTCTTAGTCAAACAACGTTACCGCAACAACAAAATGAAAATGTAGTACAAACTTATCCAATAGTGTCTCATCAAGCACAAGATCCAAAGTCCCTAGCTTCTCTCAATCTTCAAAATCCTACGAATTACCCGATTCAACAACAATCTAGTATTTCTCAATCACTTCCATGTGAACAATATCCGACTGCAATAACAACTCAGTAAGTATTACGTCATCAAATCTTCTTTATCCATCTTCTACATGATAAATTTGTGAATGCGAAAAGACTGCAGTTTTTACTATTTTTTTAAAGAACTCCCAAAACCAAAAATCAATCGTGTTAAAATTACTATTTATGTATTATTATTATTATGAAAAATAAATAATGTTCTAGAAAAATTAAAATTTCTTTGAGAAATAAAAAAAAATCCAATTTCTTGTAGTGAAATTTAAAATAGTTATCCGAAATAACACTTTTAATCCCTTAAAAAATATGAACCGTTCGTGTATTTACTTCGCAAGTGGTTTTCAATACCATTTATGTTTACTTAACGTCTACATCTACAGGAGTATTTAAATATCAGCATTTTTATACTTGTTTTGTTAGTTGGTCATGTACTATGGGTCGACTAACTTCATCAAGACTTATACGCGTATTAATTTCCATCGGTGTGTTCATTGTGATTTTAGTAATTGGTATGGTTGCATTTGGTGCAACCAATGCGGCAATTGTGTTTATAGTAATTGGAGTGTTTGTGATATTCATAATACTGATAATATGTTGTCGTCCCGACTCAATATACGAACATTCGTCGCGTAATCAAGCAACGAGTCGTTATTGTAACGAATCGACAGCTATTACTTATTTATCAACAACTGAAAATGTGGAACTAAACGACTTTAACATTCCAAGTTGTCCAACTATCCCCGAAGGAATTGAAACCGAATCATCAAACGAAGTTGAAATTCAAAGCCAAGAACCAAATGGACTTCTTAACCACTAACAAGTAAATAATTTGAAGTTTTCTATACTCTACCATTAAAAACGTATGACGAAATAAATAAATTTGAAGATCAATTTAAAATTAGCATTGCATTAACCTTGAAATTATGAAAACTAGCAAATCAGTTTATCTAGTTACTAACAGCCCTGAATATTTCATGTTCTTAACCTTCAGAAGAAATTTTTTTCACAGAAATTATTATTTCCAACAAAAAAACAATGTGGCTTTGATCTGTATAAATTACTATCTCACTACTGCTCTGGTTGAAAACTCGTTTTGTTATATAAACCTGATACCGTTTGATTGAACTCATCCATTTTTTTTTTTTTTTTTTACCTTTATAAGCATCTTCATTTTAAACATGTACTACCAAAAAAGGGTCGAAATTATACCTTACAAAGCATCCAGTACTGGAATTCTTGTTTCTGCTTTAAATAGATGTTTAAACAGTTAAGAGTTACAAAGAGTTACAAAGAAAAACCCCTTTTACACTTAACCAACAATAACCTTTTGTCATAAAAATCTCATTTCTATTATTAATTTAAGATATTGCTACAGTCACTTAATGATATTAAAATAATCTACTACAAACTAAAATAAATAAAAATAAACACGGATTATCGACGAACATACGGTGTTGCAAAAGAATCTTCTTACATGCGAGTTCCTCTAGTTCTTTTAGCAGTTAACACACGTCTCATGGCATACTTATTCACGTAGTCCCTAACTTTGGAACTAAAATCATTTTTGTTTCGTTTGTACTGTTCCGCTGCTTCGACATTAAACCAATTTAACGGATCGTCGAAATTCAATAAATCGATAAACAAAAAATGCAGACCCCAAAACACTTCTTTTAAACATCGAGTGGGTAACCAACCAAATCCGTGTAATGAAGTCTTACGCAAACTACTTAAACAGATTTCTCCTTCCTCGCTGATGTTCGGATGCCACACACGAGTACGACATTTTACATCTGGAGGCATCAAATTATATTCTTCAGAGACGCAAACGTTGAAACTAAATCGGCCACCCTCCCAATACCCTTCGTTGGGACTAATGACTAATTCGAAATTGTGCAATTGATTAGGATCACTGACGATGATTTTACAAGTTGATGGTAAATTTGCTTGCAATTCCGAAACTTCTTTGACGAGAAGTTTATCCCTAACCGAAACTGTAGCTTTCCTTGCTGCTGTTTTTTGGTCTTTTGCTTTTCTTAACTGCTTTAAGTTGAACATTCTCGTTGGTAGTTTTTATCTTAAGTTATCTCACTATGTCTATATCGCTGTCCGACCGCAATCAAAATTTAAAATCCTTTCGTAATTTTCGCAGCGGATGAGATTTCGATCTCAATCAACTTCGATCTAATTATTCAAGGCACAAACTGCATCTTTTTAAAGGTAAACTGCCCCCACCTCTTCCGATCACGTCGGCATTTCTAAATCCCGATCACGTGACCCCGTCATATTGGTTGATTTTTTCTCAACCAATTAACATCAAGTACGTGACATTTAAATATAAATTTCCATGAAGATTCAAGAAACAGCAATTGTAGGGAAAAGTGGGTTGAAAGGCGAAGCCCACCTTTTAATATTTTACATCTCTCTCCTGTTTTATCCAAAACCACTAATTGATTTTAACTACCGTAAACACTTTCGACTAATAATTAGTATATTCGAATATTTGTGTAAGTCACCACTTACGTATTTGCCACATAAAAAAATAACAGACGAAGCCAATGAAAAGCATTTCCTCTTGTTTACATTCTCCATCTGTAAACATCTTCCATCTGGTGTTAATAACTGAAACTCTAAAAGGCATCCGGCAATATGGAGTTACGGGTATATACACAGGATAAACAGAATTCGAGTTCGTGAAATTTCATAACTCCTCTCGAATTTCATTACCAATTACTACATTACAATATGTCGGTCAAATTCTATTATACCACTTTAGGTGGCATTGTTTTGCTGCCAATTGTTAGTAAGTATTCCGTAAATAGAGTTAACAACCACCATCAAAACCCGAGTTTTCCTTTACGGATCCATTCAAAATTAACCCTAAAATTAATTGAATAAAAATTACCGTAAAATTAATTAAATTTATTTATAATTTTTTTTTCTCTTTAAAAAGATGCCTTCGATCACCTGACCGTATTTATTTCCGTTTCTGTGGTTATGTTCATTTTATTTTTATGCTGTGCCTTGGGATCGTTTTACTTCTGCCGGGGTCGTCGAGGCCCTACAGGTGCCATCGGTTGGGGTGGACGACGAAATCAGTGTAACTACGATCCAGTTGCGATGTCGTTAATGGCTCAAGCTATGCAACAACAGCAAACTTATCCAAATACCGGCGGTACGCCTTACTACGCTGGACAACCGAACGTTCCTTACCAACAACCAATGCAGGGGTATGCGTATCCGTATCCACAGCAACCGCCGCTCACAACAACAACACAGTCGTATCCGGGATATCCTCAACAACCGCCTACAACAACGACCGTAACATCGGAATCGACGACTGCTACCACTCAATCATATCCTATATATCCGCCGCCTCCCGAAACAATGCAATCCACAAATCTTCCGTATCCACCAGCACAAAAAACAGCTGACATTCCAGCAGTTCCAACTGCTCCCTACGCCTCTCCGCCTTCTGGAAATTTAATCGAACCACCGCAATATTTTCAAGCCACTTCACCGGACAAAAAATATTAGAAATTTTTTTTGCTAGAAAAAATTCAATTTTGTGCAATTTCTATAAACTGTCCAGCTTTTGATTGAACATTTTTTTAAAATTAATATATTGTGCACTATTAGTTGCTAATATTATATTTTAATTCTGAAGCTCCAATTTTACGTACAAAATTAAATTAATTTTAGAATGCCATTCCAATTTTTTATTGCTATTTTTCAATACTTATTGTACGAGCATTGCCCATTGGTTCCATTCTGGATCCTTTAAAATGTCCTTGCTGAATTATAATCTGGAAATTTGTATTTTTTTTATGCTCTTGAAAATGAATGGAGAGGAATTGAACTCACTGATGTCTAAACAAATGTGTTACACTATTTTGAGAATGTTTACGTTAATTGGTTTTATTTACGAAAATTTATTTTTGGAAATTTATTTGCTAAAATGTAACTAATAATTGCAATGAAGTGAGATTCAAATTATTCAATGTGTGTGCCTTGTGTACTTCAAAGTGTATTATTTATCTAGCTGTATTACAGAGCATTTGAAGCCTGTGAATTTATATTGTATGTTATTTAGGACGTATATTTTGTCCTGTCTATTTTATTGCATACATTATATAAAAAATCAGTGAAAAAGAATAAACTGTCTTAAAAGATTTGATTATTACATTTTCAAATGATTTTTTTTTTAGATAAGATTTGAGCAATTTTGACTTTAGGTGGCGCTAACTAACATAGCAATCCTTTTCTGACCCTCTACCTTGAAAAAACTTGCTCGAAGTCAACGCCTTCCACAAAGGATATCAAAGAGTTAGATATCATTAAGTATATCAACTTTAAAGAATCAATTGATACTCTTAAAATGGGACCGCACAATTATTACTCGATTTTGGTAGGCTTCGCTTTATTGCCATCTGTTCGTAAGTAATATAAAATAAAATTTTTTCCGTAATAAAAAAGGTGTGGCTTCGTAATACATTCAATTCAGTCACGTGATCTCCATTTTATTACCTGAAAATTAAAATTAAAATCTAACTTCAAAAAATAAAAAAATATTTCATCAAAAATTAAATAAGAACAAAAAATATTAAGAAATAATTTATTTTTTTTATTTTTTTAAAATATAGATGCTTCAAGGGGAATGGCTGTGTATATTTCCATGTTAATAGTATTATCAATACTGTTCATATGTTGCATGTTTATAATTCTTATCTTCTGTCGTCGACGAGGTTACGTTTGGAATCAACGGCGCGGATGGGGTCACGGTGGATGGGGCACTCCCCAACCGGTGGTCATGACAGTCGTAACCCAACCACAACAACATCAACAAACAATGCAAACTCAGTACCCGCCCGCTTATTCTCATCAGCAGCACCACCAAACACCAACATATCCTCCTCATCAACAACCAATAACTCAAACAGGACAGAAAACATATCCTCCATATCCAACTACTGGAAACTATCCAACGCCTAATGCTCACCTGGCCACATCTGCAGAAAAACTATAAAAAAATGGTTTGGCTTGCGATTTAATCTAAGAGTTTTAATTTGTGGTGGTGTTATTTCTTGCAAAAATTCTCACCTTGCAGGCTAATGTTATCGTGGTTTAATTTATATTTGATATTACTTTACAACCCAAACTTAATCATTTCCATATTTTTTCAAGAGTTGTATTTTTTTAATGTTTAAATGTTTTTTGTTTTTTTAAAAAAAAAAACAGATAAATGAAATAAACATTTGTGATTTCAAAGTTCTTTCTCCAGACATTACATTTGCCAACAAGTGTTTACATGTTTACACATACTAATTATCTCCAGTCATTAAAAGATGACGTTATAAAACCACAACTTTGAGTTATAGCTAACGATGCCACGGTGCAGATATGGCTGAAACACATTTTATGTCTTCAAGTTATTACCATTATTTTCCTTCAGGATCAAAAGTAGCACAAGGTTTTTTCATACACTATTCTTTAACCTTAATATATGCCTAGATGTATATCTAGATCTGGGTAAATATAAGGGTATGCCCATTCGCGAGTCTCGGATTGGTCTCGCAATTCGAGATTTTGTGACGTCATTGGCAG
>JAQIXT010002058.1:0-12395 GCA_034700445.1 Stenotaenia linearis
TACACCAAACTTCCCACGTGCTATTTTAACAAATAAAATCATGATGTGCATAACAAAAATAAAAATTTAATCGAAGACTTTTAGAAAATCACATTACGGAACATTTGTCGTTGCCCAGTCCAGTTAAACCGGGAATTTTTGGCAGTCCGTTTTCGTCTAACTCGAGACCGGCACCCTGAAATAAAATTATTTTAGTTGGATTTTTGGATTTTTTAAGAAATTATAATTAAATTACTCCATCTCCAACGAGGCTAGCTGGAGGATTTCCACAGTCCTGCATCTAATTTTAGTCAAAAAGTCAAAATTAATTTTCAAAAATTAAAAAATGCAAATTATCGAAAATTACTTTATGCATCATCTCGAGAATCCCATCGAATCTCGTTTTCTTCGCTTCCGGCGAATCGTTATCGCCCTCGGATTCAAATTCCTTACAAATCTTTTGCATAATTTCATATTGCGTTTCGTATTTCTTAAACTGCTCTTCGTCCGTCGTTTCTTTATTCTCGGACAACCAATTTGGATACTAAAAAACCAAAAAAAAATCACAAAACTTATCAAAAATCAAAATTTTCTCATTTCCACACACCCTATCAGTAATATCACGTAAAGCAGGATACAAAAGATCCTTCGACAACAACATGCTCATCATATTCTGCACCAATGACGTCATATTCGCCGAATCTTCGCCTTCCGACTCGCTCAACCCGATATTTCCGAACATTTTACTCAAATCTTCGTCGTTCAACGACGGCGCTTGCTGACTCTAAGCACAAAAAACATTTTCCATTAACCCTTTCGTCTCCAGACCTAAAAAATTACCTACTGAAAACGCCTGCGCACTTGCAGCCAAATTCGACAGAAATTCCTGCGTCAATGAACCTAATTCGGCGTCGTCGGCGTCACCGGCGCCCGACCTGTTCATCATCGAAGCTAATTTTTGAAATTCCTCCATCGATTCCGGGTTGTTTCCCATCAAATTTCGGAAAACGTTGTCCACTTCCGATGTTTGCTGCATGAATTCTTCGCTCCATGCCGCGTCGACGTTTGAATTTGTTACCTAGAATTCGTTTGCCGGTTTGAATTCATCCAAATTAACTTTATTTTCTATTTATTTACGTCTTTTTCCGTGTTTGGTATGACAGATGGTTTATCGAGATCTTCCAACGCACCTGTGAATAATTATATATGTTAATTAATGAATAAAAATAGAGATAATTAGTTGTGAAATTTGTGTGTAGATCATTGTTTTACTGTCTAATAAATCGTGTAGTTCTGCATCGTCATTTTGATCGCCGCTGGAAGTGAGATTGGTTTGTTTTGAGATTTGATCATCTGTGGATGAGTTTCGTTCCGCCATTTCTAGATGAGTGAGCAGGTTGTTGACTAGACGAATCTAATCGTAGATCGACTCTTTATTGTGTTTTATATGACGTCATATTGTTGATAAAAATCAAAGTTATTTTTATTTACATAATAAAATACATTAATTTGAATTCGATTCATAAATAATTTATTAAATTTATTAATCTCTCGAAATTTATGCAAATTAAAACGAATGACCCTCTGTGAGTAATTCTCTTTATTCAAATTTTTCAACATTTAAATTTAAAATCACAATTACGTATTATTACGAGACAAATCGAGATTGGCGACAGTACATAAACAAAAACAACATTTAATTTAAATTCCGAATTAATGTCATTGACTGAAAACTCGGCCACGCTTGTCCTGGTTCGAGAGCACTAACATTCAAAATGGCGCGTCTCCGATTCCCTGGAAGACCAGGGCAGCGTTTTGGCAAGCTCTCGATCAAATATCAGGAACAAAACAACAGATCTACGAGTGTCTTAGTAGCGGAAAGTATCGGTGCGGGACTAAAAACTTTCAATGACCTATTTGGAGATTCGGAGGAGGTGAGTTTTTTCGCTCATTCACTTCAACATGGCTGTTGTTGTTGCAAACCCTGACGCAATGACAACGTTCTGTATGAATGAAAAGTGTCAGGCGTTCGCACGCTTTTTCCCACTCACCCCGCACACTTTTTCACCCACTCGCGACTCGACGGTTACGCCACTTGTTTCAGTAACGAAAGAAATTAGAACGCGACTTGACATTGTTCTCAAATCAAATATACAAAATGGCAGCCGCGAGTGGAAAATCGCGCGATTTTTTTCGGTGTTAAAATCCTTTTAAATAAACACAAATTCCGTTGTTTTTGCGTTTAAAAAGATCGGATTTTGTATAAAATGGGTGAGGAAAGTGAATTTCGTGACACTTTTATTGATTTGTTTGAAATTTTTGTTGTTTTGTTGTGTTTTATTGAATTTTTTGACTGAAATTTTTGTTTTTTATTGACAGGATGAAGTTTTTTCTGGATTTTCCGACGGTGACATCAAAAGAGCAGCTTACAAGAAGTCGACTGTATGTAATCAAGTGAAGGAGGAAAAAAAGGAGGAGCCCAGACGTGGAAAACGAACTATAGTTCGCCGATCGTACGCGCACATGATCCGGCACGGATTTTCGCCGTCGGAGAAAAAGACGAAATCAAAATCGGAGGTCGAAAAGACGGAAAAAATCGATAAAATCTCAAAAGTGGAAAAAATCGATAAAATCGATAAAATGGAGGAAAACTCGGACACTTTATCGTCGAACGACAACACGAATTCGAGCAACGAGTTGTGTCCGATCGGAAAACTCAAAATCCGGATCGACCGGGGCGGAAAAAAAGCGAGGATCATATCGAACAGTGACAGCAACACGAGTGACTGTAATTCCGAGTCCCCCGCGCAGAAAAGTGTGATAAAAAAGCCGGGAAACGTCGAAAACGTCGTCGCGCGTCGACTGCTCAATCGTGCCAAGAAAAAGGTGGAAAAATCGGAGAATTTCGAGGCAGAGAACGAGAAAAAGGTCGAGATCAAGAAGGAAATCGAGGACCGGACCGTGAGTTCGAGGAAAAAATCGTTCGTGCTCCCCGCCCGGTCCGCCCGGTCGTCGCGGCTGATCATTCCGAGGAAGCGATTGATGGAGGAGTTCGATTGCGAGGCGCTGACGTACCAGGAGTCGAGAAAAAGCGAGGAAACGATCAAAAAGAGCTCCGAAAACGAGGTTTCCGAGAAACGGCCATCTTTGAAGATGAAAATGAAGATCCCGAACGCGCCGGAAGCGAGTTCGGGACCGGAAACGCGGGACGGGGAAGGAAATCTGATCAATAGGATCGAGCAGGACATCAGCAAGTACGCCGACACGATGGCGAGGAAAAAAGGCGGCAAAACGAGGAGCAAGTCGGCGAATTCCCCCGTTTCGAATTCCGCGGGAAACGACGCGTCGTCTGGCGCCGGCGCGGCCAAGCACGAAGTTGAAGCGCTCGGAGAAAATGGCGGCGAAAACGATCGGGTGAAAGCGCGGATCGAGAAGATGCTGCGGTCGCAGTGGGACGGACGGCTGAGGAAGCCGAACGGGAAGCGGTCGAGCGACGAGATCGCGGCGTCGAGACAGCGGGCGTCGACGCAGCGGAGGACTAAAAATATTTTGAGAAAAGCGAGATTGCAGTTGAATAAAAGGACTCTGATGAAGTTGAGGCAGCCGGCGAGCGTGAGGAAGCTGAGCGAACAGTTTTTGAAAGATCAAAGTGAGGTTTTTGCGAGTGTTAAGTTGAACAGGTTTCCGACGGTGAGTTTGGAGCCGATGGATACGTTTTTGAAGCAGACGAAAAGTAGGTTTGAGGGTTGAGGGGTTTTTGGGAGTTGGGATTGATGATTTTTGATGAATTTTGTTTTTTCTAGGTTCTGTTTGCGTCGTGTGTGGACAGACGAGTAGTTTTTGTCTCGTGAATGAGTATTGCGGACAGTTGTGTTGTGAATATTGTTTGAAGTTTTATACGAGCGGGATGAGCGAGGAGTTTGTGTGCGAGAATAAAGGTGAGGGAGGGAGGAAGTTGGGGTTTTGGATGGAGTTTTGAGGGTTTTTGAGTGAAAGTTGTTGGGTTTAGATTGAGATTTTTTGTTTTTTTGAATGAAAATGTTTGGTTTTAGTCGAGGTTTTGAGTTTTGTGTGGTAAAGTGGTTGGTTTTAATTGAAGATTTTAGTTTTATGATAGAAAATGTTTGGTTTAAATTGATATTTTTCGTTTTATAATTGAAAGTATTTGGTTTTAATTGACATTTTTCCGTTTTTTGATTTAAAAAAATTTGGTTTTAATTGATGATTTTAGTTTTATAATAGAAAACATTGATTTTTTTCGTTAAAATTGACAAAAATCAGTGATAGGTTATTAATTATTTCACAAATCAGTGATTTTTTTCTATTAATTAAATGAAAAAATTAAAAAATCCAGTTTAAATGCGAATATTGCTAAGAAACGTTAGATTTATGGCCGAAAAATTAACTTTTTCCCATAAAATAATTAAAATTCCATCCAAATATAACTTTATTTACAAATTTCACCTTTTTAACCTAAAAATTTCTAATTTACTCATTTTTATTTCAGTTAATATCGGCACCTGCAACATGAAACCGAATGTATTAGGACAATTAATCAATTGTAAATACTGTTGGTATCAAAAGTGCTTGAAGAAATTCAAATCAAATGAAAATTCAGTTCCGTCAACGGATGAAAACAAAAGTAATTCAAAAAATTCAAAAATTTCAATTTTTAAAAAAAACTAATTTTTAATTTATTAGACAAAATGGAGGAAAATACTCAACCACAACATCTTCCAAAGAAAAACGAGATCGATGACGTAGAATCAAACAAATCGGTGTCTTCGGTGGTTCAGCGAAGAGGTCGGGGGCGAATAAATTCGAAAATCGAAGATTCTTCAATAAATGAAACAAAATCAGGTTAAATATCGATTTAATTGGGTTTGGTGAATATTTTATTTAAAAAAATTTTGTTGTAGATCAAATTCTTCCAGCGAACGAACGGGGACCGCGAATCAAACACGTTTGTCGTCGTGCGTCTGTTGTTTTGGGATTTACAAGAGCAACTTTTCCTACTAGTCCTACTATTGGAATGGCTCACAAAGCTCTGAAGAAAGCAAAGAGAATCAAAGCGGGCGGTATGAAGTCGTTCTAATGTGTTTTTTTAAATGTTTTTTAAATACAAAATGTATTTTTGTTGTTTTTAACGTAGAAAAATGTCGTTTTTGTTGCTTTTTAATGGATTTTGACGTGAAAAACGTTGTTTTTTATTGGTTTTGTATTGTTTTTCATTGGTTTTAACTTGTTTACGTAAAAAAAATTACGTTTTTAATGTATAAACTTGTGTTTTGTTTTTTAACTCTTTTTTTTGTTTTTTATTGGTTTTAACGTAAAAACTTTTTTAAACTGTTTTTACAGTGAAAACGTTAGTTTTCCATTGCTTTTTAACGTAAAGATACAGTTTGTCATTGTTTATAATGTAAAATATTTCGTTTTTCAATGTCAGAACACAAAGAAAAACGTTTTTGCTATAAAAGCCACCGTTTTCATTACTTTTTAGCATAAAAAAAACATCGTTTTTACGTAAAATCAGACTTTACAACTTTTAACGTCAAAAACCACTTATCACTACTTTAACTCATGAAAAAAAATTTCTTTCAAACAGTCAAACGAATCCAAAAACGCAAAGACTCGAAAGAACGCAAGAAAAACGACGAGGTGGACGAAAACGACTCGGAAGACCCGGACTACACGGAGGAATTCACAGAATCAAAAGAACGCGTCAAAACTCGAAAAACCTACGGATCTTCCACCAAGCGAAAAGTACGCTGCAAAACATGCAGCGCGTGCACACGAAAAGACTGCGGAAGGTGCATTTTTTGCACGTAAGAAAAAATCCCCTCTAAAAAAAAATTTTTTTTTTCTTCAAAAATTCACATTTTTTAAAAATTTTTAAAAATTTTTCACAGAGACATGAGGAAATTCGGCGGACGCCAAGTTCTAAAACAGTGTTGCATGTATGAAAAGGACTTTTTATTCGATTTTTATCGATTTTTTAAAAATTTAAAAAAAAATTTTTGAAATTAATTTTTTTTTTATTTAAAGGCATCGTAAATGTTTAAACCCGTTGTACAAGACGTCGAAAGGGAACTTAAAAGTGCAACGAAGAAGTCAAATCGACGACGATTCGCTCTCATCGCTGTCCAAGCGCACGGGTAAAGAGTTTGAAGGCTCACGCGTCATTTCGTCCTCCAGTAAGAAAGCAGGGTTGCCCACTTGCGGGGTGTCGGCCGGCGAGATGGATGGTGATGAGTTGTTGCCCCTAGCAACGGGCGGTGAGGCAAAGAAACGGAAGGCCCACATTGCCCGCAATGTTTTTGTTCCCCGGCCTGTGAAACAAAGAGAAAAGGTAGTTTATGCAAATTCGTTGTATCAGTGCCTTTTTGTATTTTTTTTCCATTTTTAAAAAAAAAAATTATTTTTTCACTTTTTCATCTTTTTGCGCTTTTTCTTGTTTTCGTGTTTCACGCAGCTTTATTTGATTTTTTTTTTTGTTTAATATGACTAATATGATTTTTTTTTTGATTTTTTTTTTTTGGTGTTTTTGTTTTTTTTCTGAATTGGGTGTCGCATTTTGATTCATAATCAACTTTCTGCTTCTTGAGTAGAATTTCTTTATCATCAGGGCTGCCATTTGCAAGGAACTTACACTTTCTTTTGTTTTTTTTTGTTTTTTTGTTTTTTTGTTTGTGGAGTTAGGCTTTGGTGGAGTTGGTAGTTTTGTTGATTAATTTTATTGATTAATTGGATGGAGGACGAGTGATATTTGGGATGTGTTTAGTTTAGGGGGTTTTTATGAGGTTAAATGAGTTTTTTGTGTTTTTTGTGTTTTTTTTTGTGTTAAATTATTTTTTTTTTATATTGAAATTGGCGATTTGATGGAATTAGTTGTTAAAGTTATCGGTTGTTTTTGTATTATGAGTTAATGTGCTATAAGTGGAGGTTTTTACCGGAATTTTTGAGAAATTTTAATTTTTTAAAAATTTTTTTTGAAATGAAAATTTATTTTTTATGATATTTTTGATTAATTTTACGTTTTTACGTAGTTTATGATGGATGGAAATTTAATGATTTTGATAAATTTTAGTTAAAAATGAAGAAAATTTAACGATTATGATGGAAATTGCTGAAAATTTAATGATTTTTCATAAATTTTGATGGAAATTGATGAAAATTTAACGATTTTTTCACAAATTTTGATGATAATTTAAAAACGTACAATTTCTGATTTTTTTTTTGATGAAAAAAATTGGTTTTTTAAACGTTTTTTTATACAGATTTTATAATTTCTAATAATATTTGATTTTTATCGATTTTACATAATTTCACAATTTATCCATTCAAATCACTCGATTACTACATTAATCGATTAATAAGCAGCTCTTAGTCTTTATTTACTACTTTTAAATAACATTAAGTTCCCAAAAACGTCTGCCTTTGTCTGCTTGGATATTTATTTACTTTAATTAACAACATATATAATTTCAACAATTTTATAATAATAATTTCATAATAATTTCATATTTATTCTTTTTTAGACAGCAAAATGTGGAAATTTGGGAATTTTGATGGCAGCCCTGCTTTCATAAGAATTTTAAATTGAAATAAAAAAAAAATTTTTATATAAAAAAAAAAATTTTTATATTTTTCTAAAAATCTCGATTTGACTTTTCTTTACTTTTTATTATTATTTTATATTTTTTCCCATTTTTTTATTTATTATTTGAATTTTACTGAATTTTTTTGATTTTTTTGATTTGATGAAGAATTGTCGTAACAGTTGTTTGTATGTCCCTCCCCGGTTCTCCCGTTCCAGGAAAAAGCGATGGCGCAACGTTTGTCGCCGCTAGAAGTATTCATCGGTGCATCCATACGTGCCAAAAGCCTTTTTTCTCCGAACGGTTCGAACACTGTGCAAGACGGGAGTAAGAATAAGGAGTTGGTCAACGTTGATTATTGGGTAAATATTGAAAAGTGGATGAAAATCGATTAAAATTGTGAAGTTTTATTGATTTTATTGACGATAATGAGGTTGCTTGTCAATCAAATGGATAGATATTGATTGTAGTTTTAATTAGTGGGAAAATTTATAAAAATCAATGAAAATCGATTTAAATGAGGAATAAGTGGATTGAAATATTGTTTTTTGTTCGATTCTATTGGTAATGAGCTTGTTTTAGCAATAAAATGGATGGAAATTGATTGTAATTAAGTGAGAGAATTAGTAAAATCGATGAAAATGAGCAAAGATCAATAAAAATCGATGAAAATAAGCAAATAATCAATAAAAATCGATGAAAGTAAGCAAAGAATCAATAAAAATCGATGAAAATAAGCAAATAATCAATAAAAATCGATTTAAATACTTTTTTTTGTGTGTTGAACTTGTAAAAATCGATTTAATCGATTTAAATAAGGTAAAGGAAATATAAAATCAACAAAACTAGTTGATGTTTTTATTAATTTTTGGTTTATTTTAATCGATTTTTAATCGATTGACAAGTTTCTGCTTTATTGTAGTCGACTTAAATCGATATTTTGTTTATTATCGTTTCAATATTGACAAAAATAAACAGAAAAATCGATTTAATCAACCACAAATTCACCAAATCTACAAAAAGCAAATAAAAATCGATAAATTTCATACTAATCAACAAAAATTATTAACTTTTCTTTTTTATTTTACAGGAAGATTACGATCCAGACGAAATTTGGAACTTTGGCCGCGCATTGATAGCTTCACATCCGTTCTCGATCAGGGTGGTGTGTTTTTTGTGTGGAAGCGGAGGCCAATATGAAGTAAAATAATAAAATTTTTCATTTTTATAAAAATTTGATATTAATTTTTTTTTTAAAATTTTTCGATTTTTTTTTAGATGATTTACTGCATTTTGTGCTGCGAAGCATTTCATAGGTTTTGTCTCGAAGCGGAAGACGTGCCGTTGCCAGAAAACATTGAGAATTGGTGTTGCCGCAGATGTCAGATGTGTAACGTGTGCGGAACAAAGGATAACGTATGTGATGTTGAATGAAGTGGGAAGAGGAAGATATTAAATGGAAAATAAGAGATAAAATCGTTGAAAATATGTTTTTTTTCCTGTTTTTGTGACCGAATCGATTTTTTTTCTTTATTTTTTGATGGAAAATAGTGAGAAGTTTTTAAAAATTAGCGAAATTTCTTAGTTTCGGTCATCGATTTTGTTTTTTTTTGTTTTGATTTTTCTGTTCTAATTTTTTTATGCATTTTTGTCGATTTTATCGGTTTATTCGTTTATTTTAATCAATTAAATTGATAAATAATAGATAAAATCGTTGAAAATATTTTTTTTTCGGTTTGCGATATTGACTTTGTTTATACAATTCCTAAAAATTCCACAAATTCCTGGTTCTGATTTAATCGACGATTTTTTTCAACAAATAATTTCATTTTCTTTTCTTCCAGTTGCTAAAATGCTTTAAGTGCCAGAATACTTACCACGCGCATTGTCTAGGTCCAAATTATCCTTCAAAACCATCAAAGAAGAAGAAAATTTGGGTAAAAAAATCAATAATTAAAAAAAAAATACCAAAAAAATTAAAAAATTCCAATTTTTCTTTAAAGATTTGCACTAAATGTGTTAAGTGTAAAAGCTGTGGCGCAACATCACCCGGAAACAGTTCATCTGCGCAATGGATGTGCGATTTTTCACTATGCTACGAATGTGGACGACTAACAGAAAAGGGTAATTTAATTTATAAAAATAAAAATTAATCGATTTTATTGTTTATTTCAATCGAATTTATCGATTTTTTTGTTTATTTTAATCGAATTTTTGATTCATTTTTGTTTTTTTATTCGTTTTTAATAGGAAATTACTGTCCACTCTGCCAAAAGTGCTACGAAGACGACGATTACGACTCGAAAATGGTTCAGTGTATGCAATGCGAGTCGTGGATCCACGCAAAATGCGATGACATGACTGGTAACAAATCAACAAAAAAAATTTTTTTCTAAATTAAAAAAAAAAAAATTTTTATTTTTTCTAAATTATTAAAATATTTTCAGACGAAATGTACCAAATCCTATCCTACCTCCCGGAATCAGTCGTATATAAATGCAGGATCTGCACTCCGGAACGTCCCCCAACGTGGCTCGTCGCCGTGGAAACGGAACTAAAAGCCGGATTAAGCCTTGTTTTATCCACACTCACCTCCGCCAAATGTGCCAAGCACCTAACGCGCAAAGTATTGTGGGAATCAATGAAAAACCATCAAAATCGACTTTAAAATTTTTTTTTTTTTTTTTTAAATTTAGGTGAAGGACAAAACGAAACTCGACTACTCGTCGAGCAGTGCGACGAGCTCGGCGACGTCGACTCCGGTGAAAAACGAGACGCAAACGGTGGAACAAATTTCCCCAGACGACGAAAGGGTTAAAAACGCGCCGGAACCGGACGACAACTTGGCGGATCTGATGGACGTCGATCTGAACGCGTATCTGCAACCGACGGAACTCTTCAACGACTTCGGTTTGGACAAAAATTCGCCGGAAATCGGCGACTTCAACCTGGACGCGACGCCGAATCTGTTCGGGAGGAACTTGGTGCCAGATTTCGACTTCAACATGGGGTTCTCGAGCGGCGAGAGCAGCCTGGAGAAGAGCCAGGGGGAGATGACGATCGAGGAGAGCGTGAGGAATTGTATAAGTTTGATGGATTCAGACGTGATGTCGGGTCAGGAGAAGGTGGAGGATGGGACGAAAGTGTGTGGTTCTAGTCAGGGGGTCGGGGAAACGAGGGTTTTGGGCGAGAAAGTGTCGATTTTGGAGGAAAAAGTGCCGATTTTGGAGGATAAGGTGTCGATTTTGGAGGATAAAGTGTCGGTTTTGGAGGATTGTGCGAGTGAAGTGAGAGGGAGTGGGTGGAGGAGGTGTGTAGGGGTGAGGAAGAGCCGGTTTCATCATCGGTCGAAGCGGAAAAGCGAGTTTGCATTTAAAGGTATTAAAATTGATTTTTAAAAAAAATAATTTTTTTTTTTGATTTTTTTTTTTTTTTTTTTTTTAAGATGGTGAGCCGCAGGATCTTTGTACTATAATGGAAAATGTTCGAGATTCACGATATACTACAGTTGTGAGTTGTGTTTTTTTGAAGAAAAAAAATTTTTTTTTTAAATTTTTGTCAAAATTTTTTTTTCAGAGTAAGTTTTGCGAAGATGTGATACGAGTTATTCGGTCCGGTTTTGCTCAGTGGAGGAGGGGAAATACGAGAGCTGTGAAAACTATTTTTGTTAGGGTAATTTGGAGTTGTGGAATTACTCATGAGAGCTTTAAACATGCGTGATTAGTACTTGGAAGATAAAAATAGCTGTTGGTTTTATTGTTTTAATGCATAAATAAAGTTTATGGCGTTAAAAACAGTGAAAATTAAGCTGAAACGACGTTTGGTCATTAAATATTCATGAAAATAACCCTTTTTTCATTAAATAATTATGAAAATGGTTGTTTCATTAAAAAAAATTACGAAAATCCACTTTTCATGAAAAGAATTGTGAAAATGATTATTTTTCGTGGAAAAAAAATATGAAGATGACTTTTTTTACAATAAAAACACATGGAATTAGACCTAAACTTTTTTTTCTACCTCGTTTCGTGATAAATTCGATATTTATCAATAAAGACTAATTAAGCATGTTTAGGTTTTTTTTCCAAAAAAAAAAATTTAAATATCTCAATTTATGTTTCAGCAAGTGGAGAAAATTTTCCCTTGGTTCGCTGTCACTTCACCGTCCTTATGGGGCCAGCACGACATCAACAGGCGGCTTTTACCCGAAGCCATCGTCCCGCCAAGCATCGATCACAACTATGCTCAATACCTAGACCTAGAACCCGACGAATTCGATCAACTGTCCCCGTTCACAGTATCCTCGCCGCAGTCGGTCATGGACGAATTCGGTGACAGTCGGTGGTGCGTTTTGTGCGCAAACGTCGGCGACGGAGAACCGGATGTAAAAATTTTTTTTTTTTTTTAAATTTAAAAATTAAAAAAAAAAAATTTTTGTTAATATGTAAATTTTTATCAAAACAGGAAGTCGGTCGACTTTTATACGCCGGTCAAGATGATTGGATTCACCTGAATTGCGCCGTTTGGTCGGCGGAAGTGTTTCAGGAAGTGGACGGATCGTTACAAAACGTTCATGCGGCCATTACGAGAGGAAGGCTTATGGTAATTTTTGAAAAAAATGAAAATTATTTATTTATTGATTTTTTTTGAATATTTTTGAATTTTTTTGTAGAAATGCGAGGAATGTACGCTTTCCGGTGCAACGGTTGGATGTTGTTTGTCCGGTTGTCGCGCCAATTACCATTTTATGTGCGCTCGAAAGGCGAATGCAGTTTTTCAAGACGATAAAAAAGTTTATTGTAGTTTGCATAGGAACAA
>JAQIXT010002059.1:0-12394 GCA_034700445.1 Stenotaenia linearis
ATCTTACCCTTGTGTTTCGTAGCTCTTCTTTGAATGACTTGGGATAGTTGAGGGAATTCACTTGCTGGCAAATATTTCGTTCAATCACGACCCAAACATCTACTGACAACGGATTTTGCCATTTGTTACTTGAAGTAACGAAATTAAGTAAACGATTTTCCCATAGAGAACTAGCTACTTCATTTAGTGCAATTTCTTCCAAACTAGGCGCAGATAAAACGATTGCCATGTTGAAATCCCAATGAATGAATAATGCTGTCTTCTATTGTTGTGAATGTAGAAATAAAGACTCGATTGATCGTGTTTTGAAATTAACAACTGATGCATTTATTATAAAAAATATTCGCCTAACATACTCCAAAAGATGCGACCCGCGCGTCACGTGATATGCGCGAGATCTCGCCATTGGTCATAGATGATCTAAGTTATCGGAAATGCTTGCGTCACATCTATTGCGTCTTCTATTCCAGTGACTTGACTATGGCGCATATCAAAAGTCAACGATCAACCATACAATAATCAGCGTAAAAACAGACGCATCACACAAAATCACTTCAAAATACTGCTGAAATGGTCTGCCACCTCACGCACAACCTCGCAAAAATCGACCCAATCCATAGGAATATAACTTGTATAAACTGTGTGAGCTTCGCAAATAAAAATACGCAACCAGGCTATTATCATGACCACATAATGGCATGTGACGATAGAGGTTCAGGGAAATTACCTTCTATTAAAATTAAAGTTCTAATTAGAATATGCAGTGAAGTATTTTGTAAATCAAGTTACCGGTGTGTGAATGAATAGAAAACACATATTGTAACCATTCATTTGCGTTCACGCACAAGATACAAGCGACTGAAATAAAAAATTTCACATCTTGAAGATTTTTTGTTAATTATTTAATCGTTCTTATAGGTATCCAACAGAACTTTGAAAAACTGTTCTGAAATCAGAGTAACCCCAACCATGATTATAAATAATCCCCAGGATGAAGAATTGTAGAACGCTAATAAGACATTTTGTCAGTTGTGAAATGAATAATCAAAAGCGAGTTATTTGTTGTTCGAATCATATTGTTAAATAAAATTCATCATTTTCTTTCATTGTAAAATACCGTTTATTTTTACATTTAATTTTATTTCTGTATTTTAATTATTTTTGTGTGTATTCTCGGTTAAAAAGAATCAAAGAAATAAAGACGAAATTAATTGACAAAACAAATATTTCAATTTTCATTTATTCGACCAAGAAAACTTCATTGTCAGCCATAGTCAGGTACGGAGGTAACGTTGAAAAGTAGGCAAATATATAGATACCAAAAGTAAGGACCAACCATACAATAATCAGGGTAAAAATAGACGTAACATACAAGGTCTTATGACAAAATGTTTCGGCATCTTCATCAACAAAGTCGGGTTGGAAAGAACTACAAATTAAGGCGCAACCTAAAAACAAACAATTTTCAAATCGGTACGCAAGAAATATCTATACAACACACCTATAATAAACCAGAAAAAGGACGTATAACCAGTAAACCGTTCGAAATGTGTAACGTAAATGTCATTTCTATCCAATCCACGAGACGCTAATTTGCAAAACGTTAAAAGATGTAAACTTAGAAGAAATCCTCCGGTTATCAAAAACAGAGGCAACTTTGGCTCGATCGGGCAGCTGTCGTAGAATTTATACCCTGTTGAATATGTAATTTAATTTCAAAACTCGACTTAACCGTAAGCCACCATTACCGATAGAAATAAGACCAATCGGAAACCCTATGATGAGACAAAGTATGGTCAAAATTATCACTGCAAACGTTGAGAAATGCAAATGAGTTGACTTCTTTCTTTATTTATTCCAATCGAACTTACATGTAGTTGTGATAAGGGTCAGGCCTTTTGATAGAATGCCCCAATCCATTCTAAGGCTTACAGAAGACAAAAATTAACGTGTGCAAGAACACGCTGCCATTTTGAAGAAATGGCCGATAGTTAGTCGTCGCTTAGCAACGTTTGTTCATTGTTTTCAATCTTTTTCAATAAGTAAACAAGTTTTGAGAATAAAAAACTACACAGACGAATTTATTGCATAATAATAATTTTTAAGCTTTACATCAGACGAATGAATGCGAATTTACAATTGTACAAACTTCGTCACAGACCTAACATTTCTTTTAGGGACAGATAATCACGAATTTGCCTTTGTAAATCAACATACTGCGGCAGAGCCATTATCATTAATATTATGCATCCTGGGAAAAAAATGTTGAAATTTTAATTTAATTTTTTTTAAAATCAATTTTTTACCTGCAATTAGGAAAAATGGATAAATCAAATCTTCTAAATGATTGTCATTGCTGGTATTTTTATCAATTTTTTCGTACGTGTTCGCACGTTTAAGTGCAAATCTAGAAGGAATTTTGAATCAAGTTTTGCTGTGGCTTCATCAGAGAAAAAATTCGGTGTAAATTTTTTGGAAAATCACATTCGACGTTCCAAAAGATTTGAAAGTTGCGGGAAATTTTCTCTGGTGGAGCTAATGTTTTGTCATGTGCCAAAATTCTTACACACTTTGGATTCATAGACAGAGGGGATCTATGAAGATCCAGGTATTCCAATTTAGAGTCTAGATTTCGAAGGGGAGAAAAAGGGTAAAAAAAATTCAAATTCAAATTCGATGATTTTGTGTTCGGAAATCTTACTTATGATTTTACGCGTTTTATAGAAGCAGTACCACGGTCAGAGCAATTAGCACTAAAAATAGAAAATGAGATTTTAGGAATTAAAAAGGCCTAATTACGGTTTTAAATAAATTCTCACGCGATCCACAAAGTGCCCCCATCAACACTGCTTCTCTGTAGGCCATTTTAAACTCAATTTTGACAGATTTCTAAAAAGATTCGGCGTTTAGCCGTTCTTTAGGCCTACTTCAAATTTTGTGACCTACAGAAGCTGATCTGAACAGAAATAAGGTTTGAAGTTGGAACAATGCATGTGCGGTGAGTAGAAAACAGAACGAAAAAAAGAATGAAAAATGGCGCGAAATTTTGAATTTAATTGTAGGCCAGTTACTGAAGATGTCGCTCAAGTGCAGAGATTTCTGAGATTTCCGTACTCACGGTTTAGCGCGGTTAACGTGAACGAGATATCATGGTGGATAAAGCGTCGGGGTTGGTAAAAGCGAAAGAAGAGCTTGAGAGGTTCTTGGAATGTGTGAAATGGTAAATTGTTTTTTTATTTTTGTTTATAGTTATCCTTAAATAACACTTGTGCTGTATTTACAGTTCCAACGTGGCCAAACCGTGTTTTTACGGCGCGTGCAATCATATTTTTTGCGGGTAAATTCAGTTAGTTGTTTTGTTATTGTACTGATTCGTTATTTATTTATATAGAAATTGTATCGACGTTTTACGGAATAAGTGCAGCAAATGTGGCGCTTCGTTGGAAACCTTCGTTGAAAATGAACGAGTCAACGATGTGATCGAACAGTTAGAAAAACTTAACGATTTGTTAAACAACTTGTCTGAAAGTGACGGGGAGGACAAATCCAGTAGTGAAAGCTCCGTAGTTGAAGAAATAACTAACAAAAAGTTGCCTGCATTAAACTGTAACACCGAAAACTCAAAAGTTAACGATCTATCGACAAGTGTGAGCAGCACTAAATCCGAGTAAAGCGGAAAATAAATATTTTTAATACAATTTTCCAAATTTAATTTATTATTTCCAGAAGTTTGCCTCGAAATTTAGAGAAGAGGAACTTTAGAGGAGAAACTCCTCTTCATGTTGCCACGAATAGCGGCGATTTTGACAGAGTTCAGCGACTAATACAAGCTGGTGCGAATGCAAACACGAAAGATAACGCCGGATGGATGCCATTGGTAATAATTTCTTAAAATTCTTGTTACAAATTAATTGCAATAAAAATTACTTAGCACGAAGCTGCTCTTCGAGGATACCGAAATATATTAGTGTTGTTATTGGATCATGGAGCAAATATCAACGAGCCAGGAATGAATAACATAACGGCGCTTCATGATGCAGTTGTACATAATTGCGCAGATTCCGTTGAAGTTTTAGTCAGCCGAGGCGCAAGCGTAAACGCAAGGTTTAAGTTGAAATTGTTGTATTTATCTTCTTAGGTATTTAATTTCAAATTTACTTTAGAACTGAAGAAGGGAAAACGGCGCTCGATCTGGCACAAACTCCAGAAATAAAAAACATTTTAACGAAAACGGTTTGCACAGCAGAAATTGAAAAGTCACCCACGAGGAGAAAATTGACTTTTGTGACGACGGGTCTGAATTTAGAGCAGAGAAACGCAGTTTCAGAATGCGCGAAAACATTATCTGCTCTAGTTTCGTTCGACGTGGACGCAAAAACGTCGCATCTCGTATCACACTGCAGTTCAGCGAGCAATTGCTCTAGAACATTGAAGTACATGCATGCCATTGCTAGAGGTCATTGGATCGTTAAATATGATTGTAAATTCTATTATTTTTTAAATTTTATTTCGTATTTTAATACTTTTAATGTTTAGGGATTTTGGACTGCATGAAGTCTAAACGCCTAATCAGTGAAGAATCGTACGAAATTAAAGGATGCGGAATTCATCCGAACAACAACGCTCCAAAAACAGCGCGGGAACACCGCGAAAAAAAGGTAAGTTAATTAAATTAAAGAAAGAAATTAAACTTCTAAACACAAAATCCGATAATTCCTTTCTCCAGCTCGCTCCCCTTTTCTTCGGTTGCAATTTTTTCTTCTTCGGCGATTTCGACGAACCGAAAAAGCAAGACTTGATTCGTCTGGCTGAATCTTGCGGAGCCAAGGTACTAACGCGAGCGCCGTCACTCGCCACAGCGTACTCAGAAACTTTTGAGCCGTTTAGCGGCAACGTGGAGAAATCGTTGGCGAAATGTTCTCATTATATTTTCTATCAGAAAACTACGCCGTCCGTCAAACACGAAAGCGACGTGTTAAAAACGTTGCACATCAAATTTTTATTAAACTCAATTTCTAAGTTTGAATTACGGTTAGAAAATGCACTTTAAATGAAAAACACGATATTTTTTAATTTTTTTTTATTTTGAAAATAATTTTTAATATATAACTATATATATAAACGTGTATACATATATACATATGTATATATATAATTATATCACATAAAATTTGCAATGAGAAATTAAATTATGAAAATGAATAGTGTCTACATTTTCATTATTTTTTCGTGTATACAAAACATGATTTTTTCAGGAAGATTCTTAAATGAATGACAGGCACGTTAGGAAACACGTGAGAAGAATTCTCAACTCAAAATACAGTTTAGCAAATATTTACTTGTCACCAATTGCGATTTAAATAACAATCAGATAACATTTATTTTATTATATATATATTTTTTCTTTTGGTCATAACATGAAAAAAAGTAACAAAAATGGCTATGACTAGTTGTCTGGCATGAACAACATTGCGCCAATGCCTATGCAGCAAATGCAGGCGCCTAAAAGTCCTATTATAATGAATGCAGACGTCAAGAGCCAGAATGCGAATAAGTACAATGTTTTGTTGCAGTAATTGTCTAACGATTCGTTTACGTAATTTGGCTCGTATATTCTGTACACCCAAACACAACCTGAAAAAAATGAAAAAATGTATTAATATATGGGAAATTTAACTCTTTCCTGCCACTTTTGGTGCATTAACCTGCAATAAACCAAGCAAAAAGGAAGCAATTTATAATCAGGTCCATCGGACTCTGCCGTAAACGATTTTCGTCTGATTCATCTCGCCGATATCGAGACCCACAGCTCATCAGGTTCTTTAAACTTCCAAATGCACCACCGACGATTAAATAAATTGGAATGTATGGCTCAGCTGGGCAATTATGTAAGAACATTGAACCTGCAATTGACATGCGTTGAATTTTATTTTTAACTTCGAACGTCCTCATAAAATTACCGATTATGATCATTGTCATTGGAATTATTACAGTCACACCGATTATAATAGAGCAGCCCACTGAATAAAAACGAAACATTTAATCATTTCCAAAGCTTGTCAAGTCCGCAATCGCGTAGTTGAAAGCCACACCCATAAGATCGCATCGAATAATTTACTTTTTGATGAGTGAAATTAAATTTTCAAGGGTTAATTTTGGCTTCGAGTATCAAGCGACTGCGGACTGACAGTTGATCGTCTCGTTTCGATAGCTCACGTGTTCCTAAGATGAGAATCAGGAGTTTTTTGAGAAAATCTGCCAGTCCGTTCGAGTTTTTCCTCGCTTCCCGTACTCTACCGAACAGGGAATCATAAGTTGGTGGTGGTACGTTCGGATCGTTTGCTTCTTCGTAGCTGGGTGGTGGCCCGAATGCTCCGCCTTGCCGAAACGGTACAACGCCCGGTATGTCGCCGTATAGCGGGGGAGGTGTTTTGCTCCCTTGGATCGTATTTGTGTCTTCCTGTAAAGAAAAATCCATTAAAGATTATAAAGTATTTTGAGGAATGTTTGGTTTCGGTAAACATCCTCGCACTGAGTTCTCGTCTCATAGATTTAATTAGTGAATGTTTAAAGAAGTGACGAATGTCGTTAATGTTATCTGGCTTTGGTTAGTTTATGGTTCGGTACAAATTACTATAAAGTTATGTTAAATACTTAAACGAAACCTGTTGTTGATACAAATTCTCCAAATCTGTGTTGGCCGCTGCCATTTTGCGTCTGCTGATATCTCATTCACGGGATCCGGATACGTCATTTATGTGACAGAATTGTGTTTACATAAAAACTGGTTTAATTATATGGAAAATACAACGATTTAAAATTTACGATAACTTGGGGCCAGAAGGGGAATTAAATTATTTAAAAATAATATTACTACAGATGGTATTGCGATGGTACTACGAATTTTATGCGTAGTTGTATAATTTATTAAATAGAGATTTCAAATACAACTCGATTTAATAGTATATTTCTAAAAATATTGAAATTTATTTTTATTTAATGTATATATGTACAGAATATCTTTATCTCGCTTTCTTAATGAAAAACCAATTGTATTTCACGAGATTCCGTAAGGAACAACCAATCAGAATGCTCTTGACCAAACCATTTTTAGATAGGTGGAAGCGCGACCAAAATCCGAATTCATTTCCCGCCGTAAAATGTGCAATTGTGTTTGTTTGTGCATGCGTTTGTCTTTATGAAGAATATTGGAATTTCTGGAACAACATGAACCCGAAAGATCAATTACATCAATTGTCACACGACAGTAGAAACTTCAAATCCATTTCTTACCACTAACCGTCACTGAGTTTTCATAATAGATACCATCAGGTGAGTTTCCAACTTAAAACTTTTTCCTAAAATTTGTTACGATAACAACCGTTTGTCGACACTTCCTGGGTTCGATATATGTATTAAAAAAATACGTTGAATATTTATTCTTACATAATTGACTGTCTATGACTAATTTAATTGTTTTTACTTCCAAGTTTAATTCATCATTTTAAATTATAATTTCATTTTTTTGGGAAACGATCTTTAAGTTAATGATAATAAATAGTTGGGGAATGGAAATTATCAGTTAAAATTATAAAATTCACTTAGAATTTGGCTTATTTACTATTATTATATTAAAAAATCATTTGTTTTGAAGTTGTCATGTGTATTGTTTACATCTTAAAATTTTTTTTTAACTTAAAAACGATGAAAGATGTCATTAATTATTAATTACAACTCATTAAAGTGTTAAAAAAGACCGAATTAGGTAATTTTATATAAATTTTAACAGTAGTTCAATTTTACCCCAATTTTGCACGGTAAACCGTCTCGCAGCGAGTGACATGTGTCAAACGTGACAGAAATTAAAAATAAAGCATATGGAGTGAAATACCAACGGAAAACCCTCTGGAAAATAGAAAAGGGGAATAAATATCGAGAAATAAGATTAAAACCATTTGGTTTTGGTGATCCGTTCACTCATTGGTCCGACGGTCACAAATCTGTGTGGACATTTTACTCTTTTAGCGCTGCATTTTCATCCCATTTTTGCTCTTGAAAAGTGATGGATTGGCGTGAAAATTGATCGTAAAATGAAACTCTAACAACTCTCTTGACAAATGGTGAAGAGAAAACGCCTGTCAACTGCGACTGGTTGTGAGGAGACGACAACAGAGTTGAATGCCAATGGGTAGGCCTAAAACTTAAAATATTTTCGACGCCATTTTGTTATGTTTACATCCCAGTCACTGTAAAGAATTCTGATATACGGTTACATCTAGTGTAAATTTTAGCAATATACAGTATCGTGGGTAACTTTGGGTTTAAAGAATTGAAGGGAATTGAAGTTGTTAGCGAATAAAAAGGATGTTGATACGCTTGCAGATGAAGTCGTGTTGACGAAGGTTTGGTATTTTCGGTGCAAATGTGACTTGCAGTTGGTTATTTGGGTTCGAAATAGTTGTATTAAAATGTGTTTAAAAGAGGATTTGTGTGAATAATTTCGGAAATTGTTAGTTTAGGGTTATTTAAATGAATTTTAGGTGAAAACCGCGTGCGTGGTTGACATTTAAGTGTTGATCGAGTGATCTATTTATTTGTTTGTTTTCATTCATTTTTGCAGGATGATAGTTGATTGTGGTTCGCCGACTAAGGAAACCCCGAGTCCGAGTAAGAAAACGAATGTGATTGCAGTGAATCGCGAGCAGACGTGTTGCAACACCAGATCGAAGTTGAAAGGAACATTCGAGACACATCAATCAAAAGTGGTGAACGAAGGACTCATTAATAACGAAGATTACGATGCCCTGCAAAGTAAACAACAGGCCAAATTGACGATTACGAGATCGAGTTCGAGGACCCACAAAAAACCAGTTCGAGATGTGAGTCCACTGGTTCAGCAGTCGCCGAGAAAAAGTGAAAAAAGTCTGTAATTGATGCTTGTGTGGTTTGATGTGTTTACTCATTTTTTTGTTCTTTAAGGTAAGAGCGGGGTTAATTTACCCGAAGGAAAAACACGTCGGTCGTGGGAATTATGGAGCGTGGATGACAAAAACGCGTTTTTTGATGCTTTGTGTGAATTTGGGAAGGATTTTGAAAGCATTCAACACTTCATCGCGCAAAAGAATAAGAAGAAAAATCATTTACCGCAGATGATCAAGAACAAGGACCAAGTACGCCATTTTTATTACAGAACGTGGCATAAGATCTCAAAATATTTGCACATTTCTGAAGGTATTTTTGAATAATAAAGTTCAATGTCGTTTTTATTAATCTTTTATATTATTTGTGTCTTAGATGTTAAAAAACAAACTCAAGAATTGTATGGGCTGATTAATTACGGCGAGTTACGTAAAAAATTAGGCGGATGTAAGTGATTTTATAAATGTTTGAATTTTTTTAAATATTTAAATATTAATTTATTTTTAGTTATGGACGAAAAGAACGGGCAGAAGCTTAACGAATTAGTTCATAACGGGTTAGAAGAATATTTTTTATTGGTTTTTAAAACAAAATATTGAAATATTTTATATTTAGGGCGACGATTATTCGATTAAAAGGGAAAAACGTTCGAGTTAAAACCCCATTGTGCCGGGCTTTAAAGAGACTTAATATAGTCGATGGTAAATAGAAGAAATTTAAGTTTTTTTGTGAATATTAAAACCGATTTGTATCGAATTTTAGATCCGAAAGATGACGATCATCCAAAACTCCCGCAAAAAGTCACCATCGAATTGCGGCCTCACAATTTAAATTCGTGGACGCGTGTGCAGAGTTTATCCCAGAACCCGCGACTGAGATTAACGGTGACCTTGCAGCGACGGTTAGCTACGATTATCGAATTTTTGCAATCAAAATGGAGATCAAATCGGCTTAAAACCGTATCCTTAGTGTACTAATTAATCAATTAGCGTCTGAGAATAGAAAATTTGACTTAACGAATTGCCAACACAGAAAGAGCATTTACAGACGACTTTGAGTGAACCGATCGAGTCAAAAGATGACAGCGAGATGAACGAGGTGATGCGTCTGTTACCAGTCAAGGAATCCCCTGTGACTTTAGTTACGTTGAGCGAAGCGACGGAAAGTGCTACGAGTGCTAGTATTAGTTTGCAAAATTACCGACAGAATGTAATACCAAAGGGACTGAACGACGCGACGACGGCGAACAGAAAAGGAGCGAAACTCAACAACCGAGCGCGAGTGCCGGAAGATATCAACAAACGAGTGAATTTCGACGAGGACGCCACTCTGGCCGCCGAATTGGGGCTGAAATTGCTCAGCCCCAAAGAATCGGAGAAGCAAATCGATGGTGATGCACCGTTTGCGGACCACGACGAGGCTTTGAAGCAACTGCTGGCCCTCACTTCGGCCGGAAGTTTGAACCAGACCACGGAGAAGAGCGAGGAGACGCCGGAAGTCGTACAATGTGATAGCGAGTCGAAGGAAAAAGCCGCGGACGAAGCGAACAAAGTGGAAAGGTTCAGGCAGGGTTGGATCGTCGACGAGTGCCAGGGGATGACGGTCGGCGAGTTGTTTCTCCAACTCGGGAGTCCGAGTAAAATGGTTTTGGAGTTTGTTTGGGAGACGAAGAAGAGTCGCGAGGAGATGGAAAGGACAAATGAATCGATGTTGAGTAAACTAGTGCAGTTTGCCGCGTTGACTTTCGCCGACGTCGTCACTAAGAACAAGAACTCGAACTCTGAATGCGTGCCTTGCAGGTGCGGACACGTGTGTCCGGCGTCTGGGATGAATTCAGGGAAAACGAACTTAATCCGGAGTCCCGTGACGGCACGGAACGCGAAGAATAAATGCGTTCCGGTGAAAACGCAAGCCCTCATGCCGAATTCGACAGAACAACCGCAGTTTCTAGTTCCCAGAATGGCACCCCCGCATAGTCGCACGCAATTTAATCGCTCCACTCCAGCTGTTATGCAGCACAACAAAATTTGTGATAATTCTTTCAAGGAACAACTCGATGTAGAAATTTAAAAAAAAAAAAAATATTTATTCAATGAAATTAATCGAATTTTTTGTTTTGCAGAAATTAACTCATCGCAAAGCACGAGGCCGAGTACGGAAATCGGTCGTGGTTCAGCGAGAATTGCTACCCAAGACCAATCTGGCGCATTCTGTTATGACGCTGCGCATCGTACCCACCACGTCACAAGTGGCCGGTTCTTTCGTACCTGTTCTCCAACCCACAGTTGGAATTCCAAAGGACTTAAACTTCACTCAGACTCAAGTGATCGCTAATTCTCTACCCATCACATCAACATCATCAGCTTCGTTCTCCGTGAGTGCGTCGACTTCGGTCGTCAATTCCCTGCCGCAGTTGACACCGCCGACGTTGAATCTGAGTTCCCTCGTCTCGGAAGCGATTACAAACGACGTCGTGACGACGAGCAGCGCGGTGCAAGACAATATCAATTCTAATACTTCGGTTTTGGAGCTGTCGATACCTGATCACACTGCCACGCTGTCCGACAACACGTTTTCCGCGTCACCTCCGAGCATTTCATTACTAGATCTTCCCTCTTGCGAAGGTATTCGTGATTCAAGTCTCATCTTACACCGTTTTAACGATTTTCTTTTATTTTTTCAGTTATGCAAAATGAAAGTATAAATTTGCCATTAGAAAACGCAGATAAATTATTGGACATCACTTTAGCGAACTCGGCGTCCAGTTTTTCGGCTTTCAATTTAACAACTACTTCCACTTCCGATTTGAAGGGTCCGTCTTTGCCGTGCCTGGGGGTCGATTCCGTACCTGATTGCGCCAGTGACCAAACTGGAGTGACTCAATTTAAAAACGTGGATCACAATTGGTTGAGCAGCGAAACGGGCGATTTGTCTCTCAGTTCGCTCTTAGGACATTTGGAATCGCCCCTTAAAAATCCAATCACGCAAGTGCTCAGTATAATAAACGAGGATCCGGCGTGTGGCAAACTTTCATCAGATGTAAGATTTTTACTTTGTTTATAAACTTTTTATTTATTTTTCCTTTTATTACAGGTCGATAATCAACTGCTGTGCATGTTGAATGAAAATAGCGTGGATTATGTGGCTAAATTTGCAGATTTGGCTGCTCAAATCGCAGTTGCAGAAACTCCAAAGAAAGTTACGAGTCCAACTGAAATTCAGTGAAAACGAGTGATTTTTTTTAATTGGATTTTTAATTTGCTTGCTTAAATCCAATCAAAAATCAAATATCGTATTTCCTCCAGTGCACGTTTCTTAAGTTACCTTTCCGTCCGTGCTAACAAGGCCAACACATTAACAAAGTTAATTTTTAAAATAATTAATTATAAAAGTGAATTTAATTAATGATCACTTAACTGATCTTGACGGCAGCTTTTAAAAATCCCATTTTCTTAAATTCTTAATTATACAAAAT